>VRYO01000406.1:1350839-1376698 GCA_009812075.1 Sialia sialis
CACCACTGGGGTAGGCTGGATTCTTCAATGAAAAAGGTGCGGCTTATATTCGTGAAACTACTGTATATAAAAATCACAAACCCAACCATAGACCTGAAAAGCATGCAACTTTTCCTATTATACTGCACATGGAAGGAACTGTTAATATCTGAGTCGAGTATTTATTGACAGACATGGATACCATTCCTCTAATGCTAGCATATGCTAATTTAGGAGTTAGGTAAACCAGCACAAATGGAGTTTCTGCCTGTTATTATTCAGACAGTCCCTTAAGGGGTCAACTCTTTGGCACTTTGCCTTCATTTCAGACAAACAAAGAAAAATGTACATGGCCATGATTTAGATGAATGCATATATTATTCAGTAAATAGCCCGAAGACTCAGGAGTACAAGAAATTAATCAGTTAAAAATACTCTATTGAGGTAGTATGGAAAGGAGATCTTTTTCTTATAGTAGAATATATTTCTCAAGTATGAACTGGACAAGAACCTGATCACTGATATTGCTGTTCCTTGAGAAGGAGACCTAATTTGTTTCAGTAGTGTTAAGTAATTCAGGTCTTTGTTGGAGTCCAAATATATAATGAAAGAAATTTAGACAAAATGATGCTTATATTGAAGCATTATTTTATTTCAGTCCTTAAAAAAATCTATATTTGGAAGTGGTGTTTGCAGTAATGAGGACATTTCAGTTGTCTCTTAGTAGAAATTATTTCAAAAGGTTATCTCTTAAGAAAATGAAACAAAATGGAACTTAAACATTTGTGTCCAACATTTGAAAACAAAATGTAACTTTAAGAAGGAAGAAACTATTCTACAAATTTCTGCCTTTCATCTTCTTATCTCAAGTATCTGTTCTCTTTAATGCCCTTGTAATTAATTCATCAATATATGTGCAATAGCTTTTATTTGCCTAAACAAAAATAAGGGAGAAAAGTGATATTTTTCCAAAGAAAAGGTAAGAATGCCCCTCTTTAGAAGAAATGTTCACAGTCTAAAACATTTCATATTTTAACTTTCCATGAAGTGATTACTGCATAATTACTGAAGATTACTTCAGAAGGAAGAAAGTATTTCTGTGTGCTGATGAATGTGACACCATTCCAGAGTGGATGGATGGAAAGCTTTGACTCCATATCGTGTGTCTCAATAATTCAGAAAAATCTGTCCAGATGAGCTCTAGCTGCACTCAAGCAGCAGTCCAGTGAGTATTCCCCTGGGTCAGTATGGGGCCTGTGGAAAATGTTAATGTGTCCCATAGCCCATATTTTCCAGTTTTGAGTTAAACTATTCAAGATAGGAAGCATGAATAATTTCTCCATGATATATCTCCCCCAAGAAAATTATACTTCAGTTAAAAGGCCCTAAATACATTTTGCTCTCTTGGACTAAAAATGTATTTCTTCAAGAGTCTTTTGGGAGTATGGTAGTATTTCTGAGATCCTTGAAGTACCTATTCACATTTAAGTTTAAAAAGCCTTTGTAAGATTTAGCAAACAGCCTCCTTTTAGTGTTGAAGGGAAGTTTTACAAACAAGTGGAAAGGGAGGGCAGGAGTGGGGGAAAATATTTTCATCTCTGCAGAGCAGCAGATATTACCACAGCAGTGTAACGTGTATGAAATCAATCTTTTCCAATGAGTATTTTAACTGCCTGAGCCAGAGTACCTCTATTCACTGGATTTAATTATCTAAATACCAGTTTTGAACCTTGTTCACTACCAGAAAAATAAGTTATTACTGTCAGGTTAATCATTAGACTAATTTAAATATTTAAAAAATGATCACAATGTCTAACTCAGATTATTCTAAAAAGGGTACATATACATTTACATATACATTTACATATACATTTGTTGATTTCCCCAAAACAAGCAGCTAATGTTTAAAAAATAATTGAGATTTAACAGTAAGAAATAGAAGCCAATGCCTTAAATAAATGGTAAATTAAAAACCATATGCCAATCTAAATCGAAGGAGAATAGTTTTGATTCGATATTAGGAATTCTTTACTAAGAGGGTGTTGAAGCATAGTAACAGGCTGCCCAGAGAAGTTGTGGATGCTGCATCCCTGGCAGTGTTCAAGGCCAGACTGGACAGGGCTCTGGTGGAGAGGTGTTCTTGCTTCTGGCAAGGGGCTGAAACTAGATGATTTTTAAGGTCCCTTCCAACCCAAACCAGTCTATGATTCTATGATTTTTGCCATTTAATTTTTTTCTGTGTATAATAAGGAAGTTGAAAAATTTTAATTACAGAATAAATCTCATTAGGAATGAAGGAGAAAATAGAATGTAATTTTGCTAGTCTGGATTGAGTGGGGCTTTTACTACGATAATTTTCTTGTGGAAATGCACTTCATTGTGTACAAAATCTTTCTTGTTGTATGAAAGACGGCAATGTGGTTGTCTGTTTCCATAGTGTTTATTGTGGTGCACAAACATGACTTAGACATAATCTCACATGTAAATGCATTGCTAAATTGGTCCTAGTTTAAAAAAAGTACTATAGAAAAGAAGAAAGGCATGGTGGGCTTAACTGTCCTCTTCTGGGGAATGGGCTTTTGTTTTGTTTTGTTTTTTGTCTTGTTCTGAAGAAGTGTCTCTCCCATCTTGTCTGGAGCCATTTTCCCCCAAGTTTTAGTCATACATAGCAAAATCTCCCTGGGTATGCAGAGGAATGTGTGACTACTTGTTAATTTTTTCGGTTAAGAGGACATCTTTTCTCCTGCACAGGCTTACCTAAGTAGTGAAGCACAGTTAGCAAAAGAAAGTTGAATAATGCGCTACAGTGAAGCTTGATCTTTCCAGTACCATATGGAGAGTTTTTGGCTGTCTTGTACACAGCAAATACATGAAATACACAGCCAGGTTTTAAGTGAGTGTAGTTGCTCATCTGCTTTGACCTGAGATACCATGATTAAAGTAGTATCAAGGAATTTTCTTCCTCAAAGCAACCTTATTTTTCCCTAATTGGAGAGGAAATCTGAATGTTAATTTTCACTTTAATGTTGTAAATCAATCTTTGAGACCAAATTTAATTTAATTTTTTACTTCTAAATCTCTATATTGCAACAAACTTTCCGTGTATTTTAACACAAGTCTATTTTGCAAATCTAATAAATTAATCTAGTTAATATCTCATGTAGACACTTTTAGCAGTCTCCAGCATTCAGTGTTACATAATTTCTAAAAAATAGTTTCATGAAAATTAATTCTTAATTTTTTTCCTATAACTTGTGAAATAAAATGGGATGTGTATTTTTCCTAAAATATCCATGGCAAGAAATGGTTGATGAAAGGTTTAATTCTTTAGAAATACAAAGACATGAAAAAGGGATATGCTTTTAAAAATTATTTTTAAAGAAGTGCCATTTTTGTGTTAAATGCATTTTTCATAATATGTGGCTTTCTGCACATTTATATATATGAACATATACACAAACATATAAATACATTTTTTCCCCCCATCTTATAAATTGTTTTCCTGATTGACACAAAGACCCTGAAGTGGTACAAACGTTACTATATTACATTTTTATGCTGAGTTAGAGAATTAATTAACTCCTTTGCAAAGGCTTGAGTTCAAGAAACATTAGATTTTGCCTTATCAGAATCCTAGTCACAAGGACAAGTGGCTGTGATTTCCATGTAAATATTTCAAGTCATTGAAGAATTAAGTAGAGTTTTTTCAGATATGAGAATCTTTCAAAGTTATCAGTGAGAAGCACATTATTGTTTTTGTGAGAAGGGTTTGTGAAATCTGCATACACAATTCATATTCTCTATCCTAATAATTTGTATAGGCATAGCATAATCCAGCCCACTTGACTTTGTCGTCCTTGCAGCATTTGGAGATCTGAAATGAAAATGTCAGGCAGTTGGCTAAATCAGACAGGAAAGAGAAAGGATTACAAAAACTCAGGGGAAAATCTTAACCTAAATATGGACAGTGAGCTGTTTGCTGCTTTTGTAATTTGATATGATTAATTACAATGCAGGCAAAGGTTAGTTACTATTTAACATCTGCAAATGCTAAACAGTGGAAAACAATTTTTACAGATTTTTGTAAGCCCTTTGAATAGCCTTATATTACATGTAACAGTGAAACAATAGATAAATGGTACATTAGAGCCTATGGAACCAGAGGTTGAAACTGATATTCTGGGCTGTCTTTTCATATGTAGTTGGCCTTATTAACAGCATGTGAATAACAGAATAAGAATTTCTTTGTAAATGATGTTATTAGCATCTTATTTTCTTGAATGACTGCACATGTAGTAAATAAGAGAAAGGACATATAAAGTCAGAGGTATGTAGTAGTCTAAGCACAATGGCTATAGAGGCAAATGATTACAAAAATACCAAATATTTTGGTATGGTTTGGTATGGTTTGCATACACATCTCTAATCTGAAAAACTGTGGAATAAAAAATTTCCTTGTTATTACTTCGTAATTCTGAATTTTATCTGAAAATGTACTTATTCAAAATGTTATGTTTGTGCAAATATTCTGTGGTGGAGTTACAAGGCATAAATATAAGCAAGCTATAAAATAATCAAAATACTATATACCTTAAGAGATGGAGTTTTGTTTGTTTGTTTTTCTCCAATTGTTTTTAAAATACTTTTGATGTTAGTGCAACAAACCAGGAGGATCCTAGTAATTACAGGCCAGTTAGCCTGACCTCAGTACCAGGTAAGATAATGGAGTACTCTCACACAGCACTTACAGGATGGCCAGGGTATCAGACCCAGTCAGCATGGTTTACAAAGGGTAGGTCATGTCTGACCAACTTGATCTCCTTCTATGACCAGGTGACACGCCTGGTGGATGCAGGAAAGGCTGTGGATGTTGTCTATTTAGACTTCAGCAAGGCCTTTGATACTGTCTACCACAGCATACTCCTGAAGAAGCTGGCAATGCACAGCTTGGACAGGAGCACTCTTCGATGAGTTAGGAACTGGCTAGATGGCCGGGCCCAGAGAGTGGCGGTGAACGGTGCTGCATCCAGCTGGGAATCAGTCTCCAGTGGGGTCCCTCAGGGCTCTGTGCTGGGGCCAGTTCTGTTTAATATTTTTACAGACAATATGGATGAGGGCATTGAGTCCTTCATTAGCAGATTTGCAGATGACACTAAGCTGGGAGCTTGTGTTGATCTATTGGAAGGAAGAAGGGCTCTGCAGAGAGACTTAGATCGGTTAGATAGATGGGCAGAGTCCAACATCAAGAGGTTTAATAAGTCTAAGTGCCAAGTTCTATATTTTGGCCATAAAAATCCCCTACAACGTTACAAGCTGGGGACAGTGTGGATGGATAGTGTACAGGCAGAAAGGGACCTGGGGGTGCTGGTTTACAGCCAGCTGAATATGAGCCAGCAATGTGCCTTGGTGGCCAAGAAGGCCAACAGCATCCTGGCCGGCATTAGAAATTGTGTGGCCAGCAGGAGCAGGGAGGTCATTCTTCCCCTGTACTTGGCACTGGTGAGACCACACCTTGAGTGCTGTGTCCAGTTCTGGGGCCCTCAGTTTAGGAAGGATGTTGAGATGCTTGAATGTGTCCAGAGGAGGGCAACAAGGCTGGAGAAAGGCTTGGAACACAAGCCTTATGATTAACATTTGAAGGAGCTGGGGTCGTTTAGCCCGGAGAAGAGGAGGCTTAGAGGTGGCCTTATAGCTCTCTACAACTTCCTGAAGGGAGGCTGTAGACAGGTGGGCGTCAGTCTCTTCCACCGGGCAGTAACTGACAGAACCAGAGGACACAGTCTCAAGCTGTGTCAGGGAAGGTATAGGTTGGATGTTAGGAAAAAAATTTTCACCGAAAGAATAATGAAGTACTGGAATGCTCTCCCTAGAGAGGTGGTGGAATCACCATCTCGGGATGTGTTTAAGAAAAGGCTGGACATGGCACTTAGTGCTATAGTCTAGACTCTGAGTTGAGATGTTAGGACATAGGTTGGATTTGATGACGTTAGAGGTCTCTTCCAACCTTATTATTCTGTGATTCTGTGAGTCTGTGAATAGCCACGCAGAACATAAAAGCAGTGTGACTCTCACAGCTTTGATTTTGGTTGCTAATGGACAGCATTCAATATTTAATAGGAAATGTATAGTGTTTTGCATAAGTCCTTGACACAGCATTTCTAATACAGAAACAGCATCATGTATGTGTACAAGTCAAATGTTTTTTTAAGCTATAATGATGAAAAACGTGTCAGAGAATGAGCAGCTCTGCTAATAGGAGCAGTGATGTTACTTCATCACATACCTTCTGACAGAAAATGCCAATGTCCAGAAAATAATCAAATTAGTTTTCAACTTGTCACCTGCAAAATTTATTCTTCTAATATCTGGAGTATTTGCTGCCATGACTTCTGTTTCTGGAAATGATGTAAAATCCTGAGGAAAGTCTATACATCAGATATAATATACCACAAATACTATGGATCTAATAAATTGGAATAGAATGTGCCAGATTTTAAGTACTTCATATTATTTCATTGCTTATGACAAAAGGTATTTAATAATCTTGAAGATGCAAATGACATATCCTGTATGATGTGATCATGATATATATGTGTAGTTCTGTTCATAGGAATTTCTCCATGTCGCTTCAAAAACTATTTTACTTCTGTTTTCTATTTGGCGGCAATGAGAATGAAAGGACTAAAACTTCCTTACTGTTCTTAATTTCTTTCTTGTTAAGATTGCAAAAGGATAATATTTAGTATTGATTTTAGTGGTCTGACAACATCTGTATGTTAGGAAATAGGATTAAATGATGTAATGTTGGACAAACATTAGCTGTCAATTGGTAATGATTTGCCATCTGTAATTAATGGTAAATTTGATGGTAAGCTACTGGTAGAAATCTATACACCCTTTTACAAATCTCCTGGACCATCTATTGGTTTTAGTGTAGATTTTTTTTGTATGCAAAATGAAAAACTCTGATATTATGAAGTATGACCAGCTCATGTACCTTCTTTTACATATGTTTATCTTGTAAGCAAAATAATGCAACAATACTGCACAGCAAAAGTGAGGGTGTATATATATATATTTTTTTTTTTTTCCAGAGCTGTACTAATGAGAATTATCTCATGTCATTATGGAAATTTAGAGAATTATTTATGCTGTATTTAGGGGCTGTAATTTTTTCCTTTAGAACATCTTTGCAACTATGTTACCTAAAATGTAGCTAAAAGTTTAAATAAACAAAAGGCACCTTCTGTCTGTGGGTCTGTTATAAATGGTGTAATATGTAGCCTATTCACTCTAGTCCTTGGAAACTAATGAGGAGGCTGTAAGCAGGCTTTGCTCTTAGAAGGTCAGTTTTTATGCTTGCAGAAACCCTGACAAGCTACATTTCCCATGTTTTTTTTAATATGAATGGATGAGCCATTCACTGGTTTTTCCCGGACATGAATGCCCATTCTCTAAGCTCTGAAAAACGCTGTTGTGATCAGTGTTCTCGTTAACCATTTTTTTCTAAAAAAATTATAGGCAATATTACCTAATTACCTAACATTACCTAAAATTACCCAAAGAGGAACTATCCGTTCCATGTATATCCTCCTGTAAAATCTCCAAATAATTTTACCATCATTTCCTCTCCTTGATACTACTTGTCTGTTTTATTTGCTGCCAAGATAACCAGGCAGACTTGCTTTTTTCCAAGTCTGGTAGTGGACAATTTTAGATAAAAAAACGATTCCCATTACATGTCCTACAAAACAATGCTTTGTGATGCTGGAAAATTTCCAGAGAATTTTTGGAAATGTATATACTCTGCCATGAATGAAATTTGGTGTCTTCCTTTTATCTTTGTACTAGAAATAGAGCAGTGTTATGGAAGATAACTAAAGCCAACTGCTGTAAAAAAATCTAATCAATTATTAGTAGACATATCTGAGACCTTTAATGGTGATTTCAAATATTCTAGAACAGACATGAAACTGAATAACATTTTATTTTTCTTGCCATTAATATGCAGATTCCTGGAAACCTTCAACTTTGCCAAAGTTAATGGCCTTGAAATGAAAATCCTGAAATGATTATTTGGATAAAGATAAATGTGTGTGTAGAGGAAAAATTGAGGGTTGTCATTCAGTGTAACACCTAATTTCCCCTGAGGTGATGTGGGTTTATAATATGGTGACAAGGTGATCATGTAGGAGAGAGTTTGGCTAAGGACCAGATTTTCCAGGCTTCAGACAACTCTGGAGTCTGAGGAGATTAGGACAGCAGAACACTCAAGAAGTTGCCTGTACACCATATGAATGATCTCCACTGAAAAGACGTGGAGGATAACTCGGTAAAAAAGTTATCAGTTTAGGACTATACCTTTCCCCTCAATAAACTAAGTTAAATTGTGCCCTTTGTTGCGGTTTATTTTGTTGTTGTTGTTGTTTTTCTTTAATAAAAAAGAAAGATATGCTAGAAATTCCATGGTGGTTTCGAATTACAGTGCCAGCGTAATTTAGCTAGGGAAAAATAGCCATTTTAGACTTATCTGAAGAAAAAATTGTGGTAACTTTCTTCTTTTCATGGTGAATTTTATGAAGAAAGACTGAAAAAACACTACCTTATAAAATTTAAACTAAGAATGGTGAGTCTAGTATGATAACAATCCAAATTCATGAGAAGACAAATTATTGTCTTGAAGGTCACTTGTCACCTCTATCTTATGTCTTTCATGTTATGCAGTAACTATTTTGTTTCTTTTTTATTCAGTAGAAGGTCCAGAAAATGCAATTCTTGTTATTAGTCCCTGAGTTCCTCTACTGATGATAAATAAGAAGAAAATACATCAAAATTCTGGTAGTCAATGTTTTTTGATATGTTCAAATAAATGTAGTTGAGATTTTTCAAATTACAGCTATTATAATAATTCATATTTGAAAGGAAATCTAAAGGTGTAACTTTCACAAATGAATTTTTTAAGGTCATTTACACAACTACCAGCAAAGGTATTGGCAAAAGCAGATTTAATATAAAATCTAAACCGCAACTCTCTTGGGAAGATTACCTCTACTAAATAAGTGATTAAAGCACGAAGAGGAAAAAAAAAAAGCCAAACCAAACTCAACTCACATATTACCTGGGGGGCAGGGGGGCGGGGGGAAGAGTAGAAAAGAGTAGAGTGGAAAAGGGTAAGGATAAAAAGAAATAAGGAAGACCCTCTTGTTGAGTTATAAGGTTCAGAGCTGTCCCCCATACCCCCTTGCTAAGGTGAGTGTCAGACTTGACTGACAGATTAGGCCTAAAGATTTAACAGCATTTAATTGATTACTTGAGTTAAATGTTTAACAAAGGATTCATATACAATTTACTATAGCACAACTGTAACTCACTCACTGGTGCCTAGCTTACTTACAAATTTAAAGTACTTAGAATCTAATACAGCAACATTTATATTTGCTATATATTTGCTATAGCATATTCATTACTCCCCCACACAGACCTGAAGGAGTATGTTAAGAATTCCTCTGAAATTCAGTGAAATAATCACATCGGAGGCCTTTGCATCTTCTTGATGGACAAAGGGTTGAGCCTAAAGGAGTGGGCTATCAGCTCAAGATCTGTTGTTACTCACCAGATCTCCAAGTGCAGCAAACTCCATACTTCCCTGTCTGTGGGAGGTGTCCCACAGAGCAAGGCTGTGGATTGCAGCCTGATGAGATCCAGGAAAACTCAAAGAGTTTCACTTTGGACCACTGCAAAACCACAGAGTTTCAACAGGGTGGGCTTTAATCATAATATTGTTCATCCTGTCCACAATTCAGGCCAGTAACTGTCTCTGAAAATTTGGTAAGAAAAATACTATTCCGCTTGGGTTTTTATTCAGACAAGAAAAATAAGTTTCCAAGGTTATTCACTAAAAACAGCAGCTTGGTAGACAGCACTAGTTCTTGGGAACAGACAGTGTTTCTGTTAAACTCAAAAAGATCTTAGCCCCGGTATTAAAGCTGAGGCCTTAGGAGACTTTCTGAGTTCATAATGTTGCTCAAGGAGTGGCGGGGATGCACCACAACAGTTACGAAGCATAGGAAATGAATACCAATTGTGGCATTAATATAAAACTTTTTTTTTTTTACCACAGTGTTAAAAATTCTCTCAAAAGCCCATGAAGATGAAACAACAAGCTCACATTCAGGGCAAAATATTTAGTAGCTTTGTCAACTTAATATGTGTATAGTTAAAATTTAACAAATTGTTTTTTCTTCTAAGAGAATATTTTCAGCAGGTGGATAGTGAGATGTCTTTTATAGGTTTTTTTTTGTTCCTTACCATGAAAAGAATGAATGCATGAGACAATTGCCAGAAGCAAGAAATTGGAAAGAAGGCCTTTATGCATCTGACTCATTAAGTTGAAACTTTTCCATCTGCATTCACTTTGTTAGCTAGCATAAATGTTTAATCAAGATTTAGAAAGACTGATGATAACTTGTGTTTTGTTTAGGTTGCTTTTTATGGAGATATAATTCCAAATGAGATGCATTTCTCATGTCAGTGATAATGAGTCTATAAACTGCTTGCTATCTTTCTAAAGTGCAGGTGCCAAGTGTGATTGTGACATGATGATATCTAGAAATGTCTGTAAACATATAAAAGTACCAATCCATGCATTTGTGGGAACGTGAATATCAGCCATACACAAAGAAACAAGGTTCCTAATAGAGGATGAATTCTACTAATATTTTGATTTTTTTCTGAATAAAACCTGTAGTTCTGGGTCACTTTGTGTAAGCAAGGCTTGATGTACGTAAAAGAGAATCTGTGTTGTTATGGAAAGATATTTGTGAAACAGAAGTATTAGGTAGATCCTATAATTATCTCCACAGAGATAGTTTCAGAAGCAGCATTCATTGCAAAATACTTTAGATTAATGTTGCTGGTGTCAATTGTTAAAGTAGATTTATAAAAATAAATTGTGGTGGGTGAGAATTCCTCTCCTGACAGACAAAGAGAAAAACTTCTCATTACCTGGGAAACATGTAGAAGGATATGGGATTCTAAATATTTTGAGAATAAATGCGGCAGAAATTACAGAATCATTTTGTAAACTAAATGCCTATTCCAGTACTTTCAGATAAGAAAATGAGATTGCCTAATATTAGCTATAAATTGTATTAAAGTCTTTTAAAATGGCTGAATACTGTTAATGTCTCCAAAAGTGGCAGTCATCACCATGGCTAGGCTTAGCTGTTTTCATTTATTGAAATGAACTTCAATGATTAACTTTTATGTCTACTTGCACTGTTCTTCAACAGTGATAATCTTTTATTAAATTAAACTTTTTAAATGTTCTCATTTTGTTTGATCTTCATAAGTTTCAAAAAATTGTCAGAAAAAAATTGTAACACCCTCCTTACTGAATATAAACTGCATCTTTCTGAATTAATTTTTCTTTTACTTTCAAAATAAAGATGAATTTATTTAAATTTTAGTGTCAGAAAGGATCTCACACTACTTAGAAAACAGGCTAAATTATTAATAACAGGCTAATAATTAAAACAATTTGTTTCCTTCCCCACAGAAATTGTTCATAGTAACTCTTCCCACAGTTTGACTTAAAGATTTTGAGGTAAATTGAATGACTAATTTTTGATTTTCAGAATGCAAATGAAAGAAATTTTTCTAATATTTTTTAGTCGAGTTATTGGCCGAGTTTATTATTTGCACCCGAAATGTGCTTACAATGTGGAGGTGTGTTTTTTCCCCTTTCAAAGGTGCTGTTCTGTTAAAAGGAATTAGGTATTGTCTTGGACTCTTTTTCTGCAGTCCTGTATAAACATTTAACTCCCTTATTTCCCAGTAAAATAACATGACAGCAGCTAGACTACAATTGTTTTTCAGCAACTAAGACCTTCTAAGGGGTTTGTGATTAATAATATTCTCAAGGAAGAATATTTCTTCCTCTAAATCAACTTTTTTTCTGCTAACTGGCAGCAGCTTATGCAATGTATGTTTCTGAAGTTCTTGTTTGAACAAGGTAAATAACAAAGGATATTTAATATTTGACGTCGCTAGATTTTTGGAGAATAGATTTTATAACAAAGTATTGGTTTCAGAATTCCAGCTAAAATTAAGATTATGCCTGGGAAGTTTCTGTAGTTAGCTGTCTAATAAAAGAGAAAAATATTTGGCTCTTGTAAATGGATCTGGATAGATTGAAGTATGACAAAATCATCAGTGCCATGAAATTGAGGATGATCGAATTCCAGATTCTGTATCTGGGATGAAGTAATGATGGACACAAATCTAAGTTGGGAAAAGAGTGGCAGGAGATGAGCCCTGAAAAAAGGTTGAAGCTACTGGTTGACAGGAAACTCAAGAGGACTCAGCAGTGCTGACCAAGAGGATGGTCAAACAATAAACCAGTTTCCTGGAGATAGGGTTAATAATTCCATTCTACAGGGAAAGATATCCTATCCTATCCTATCCTATCCTATCCTATCCTATCCTATCCTATCCTATCCTATCCTATCCTTATAGTGCCACTGAGAAGATATAAACTGCATTAAGATTGATCAAGCAAATGGTATTTCATTATTGCATTGAATAAATCAGGTTTTATATATTATTTATTTAGTTAGTTATCTCATGCATTTTCTGGAGCTTTAGCATTGTCAAAATGCAATCTTATCTATATGCTTCTTTATTGATAATTTATTCTTATTTCCTTCAGTTCTTTTAATAATACAGCATGACATATTTTGAAAATGGAGTTTCAAGCTAGAGAGACCACTTCTGGTAGGAGCTTAATTAAGTTTGTGTAGCAATTGTAGAGTGCTCCTAAAATTCTGCGCTTCTCAGAGAATTAGTGTGTGGTTCAACTGAACTAGCTTTTACCCCATCCTCCTAGTTGCAGACTTTATTAAAAGATGTTGAAATCTAATTAAATGTATCCTTACATAAATTATCAATGTTCTTTATTGTAATGGCTTTCACAAAGACATGATTTAATTGCATGTGAGAGAATATTGTGCATCCCAACACCTTCTATTCTATTCTATCCATTTTTGTCCCATGCATTGAATAAGTGTAACAGGGGACCACAGCATGCTAAAATTAGTCCATGCTGATATTTACCTTTATTGGCCTTTAGAAAATTCTAGGTGTCAAATGTCGCAGAAGATAGTATCACTAACAAAAATACTCTGAATCATATTTTGTCTTTCACAGGAGATGAGATTGTCTTCCCTTCATGTCCTTTGTTCTGTGATTTGAACTTTCAATTGAGATATAAAAAACAAGTTTGAAATCCACATTTTCCTGCTTGGGAAACAAGCTCAAGTCTGCCTCAATGTTTCATCAGAGACTTATCTTATGAGACTAAGGAGACTTAGGAGACTAATGAGTCTTCTACAGAGTATGCACCTAGGAATTTCTAAAATATTGTCCTGCTGGAATTGCTGCATTTTAAAAATAATTAGATACTTATTCAAGGAGGAATGGGATTTATTTCTCCCAGTTTTGGGTGATTTAAATTGCAAGCCAGAAAAAAAATCAAACTTTCATTTCTCTCTGTCTCTTTCTCTCTCTCTCTCCTTTTTCTCCCCTCCCCCAAAATAGTCCTACTCAGGGATTTAAGAAGACATGAGTTTGTTGTCTGATTTGCATCAGCAGTGTAAAGTCACTTTTGAAAGATATGCAGAATAAATTTCTATAAATATTGAATCAGTCAAAAACTGAAATGTTGTGGAATTTGGTTTTTTTTTTTCCATTTATGATGACAATTATTTATTCAATTTTACTAAAATAGTTGATAAATTTGGTTGTCCCAGATTTGCAAATACCTGTGAAAATACCTCACTCACCTCTATTCTAAGCTTTTGAAATAGCTTAGTAAATGACAGAAGTTATTCCACAAGAATGAAAAGCTAATAAGTGTAACATTTTGAAGATTAATGACAAAAAACCAGATGTGATCACCTTCAACAAAGAAAAGTGACTTAAAATCTTTGCTGTCTGTGTTGTGCAGGTCAGTTTTCCCTGTCGGGAAGTACATTTAGAATTTCCTTGGAGGGAGATCTGGAATTGTGGAGTTTAGGCAAGAGGCATTCTCCTGAAGATGAATTCTCCATTACATTGGTTTTGTAAGTGAGGTTGTCTTTTACTTTAATTGAATAACAGTCCAAGAGGCATTCTTTCAGTTGAGCTCCAGTAAATTATCAGTAATTAAAATTGTTGCCGCAGTACCTTTGAGGCCAGAGGTTGAAGAGCCTGACATCCCAGAACTTGGCAGAATAGAGATAATCTGATCTTTTATTAAACTCCTGCTGCTGGGAGTTGCACAATTTTACCTATATTAGCTATCAAGATGTTCTGGATAGCAGGACTATTGCAGATTTGATTCAGCAGTAAATTATAGTCAATTAACCAGTAACTATTATTAGTACCTCACAAAATTTTCATAGTGTTGCTGGGAAAACTAAGTAATATTTGTGCTTTTTGGCTTCCTGTACTTGTTTTGGCAAATTTGTTTTCTCATCAATTCATAAAAATAAGAAAATAAACCCAACCCTATCCCTGTAATACTTAGCTTTTACTTTTAACCAAATGATTTATATCAGTGTTATTGAAAGTGCAAGACTGAGAGGAAAACAAGGGTGAAGTTATTTTATCACCTAGAACAAAAGGAGAGTGTGATGCACATGCCTTATATTCTCTTTAGGCTGCATAGAATAGTTTTTAGTTTCAAATTATGTTAAAGACTTGGTTTGTGCTAGCATGTGAAAAATGCTGAAAAATTCTCCAACATGATTATAATTATTTCTATGCCATTGAAATTCCTTAGACTTGATGTGTACAGTGTCATGTTAATACACTCTACTGTTTAATCTGTACAGTAAAAATCAGAGCCTGAACATTCATATATATTTTGTCTGGATTCCTTCCAGCTTTTCACCACCAGAAAAGTATTCCTGTCCATGAAAATCTACATATCCCTTAATAGATGCTAGTAATGTTCATGAGGAGGACACTTTGCTGTATCCTGCAAGTGACCTATATGCTGTCACTCTGATCTATCTAGGGATCACTCTGATTCCTAGATACTAGAAGCAGACAAAAAAGATGGAAATTAATCAGAATCCTGACTTAAAAAATAAATAAATTTTAAAAATTAAAAAGCAAAAAGATAAAGTACCCTCCCAAAAGATACTGTAGCTCAAATCATCTTGCCACTGTGAGAAAAGCAAAAATGCTGATTTTAGCTCTGCTATCATTTTTACACTGAGTCTTCTGGGTGCCATGTAATGCAACAGCGTGCAAGCACTCTTGATACCTGTGTGCAGTGTTGCAGGGAAATAATCCAGGTTTTAAGTGGTGCCGGAGTAGGGATGAAATTTGGAAGCAGGCCCTGGAAAGTCTCGCTGATAGATGGACATTAAACATGCAGGCATACTTTCATTGAATTCAAAATTAGGATGTTTATAGAATATATACCTGTGTACTTGCTAATGTTTTTTAGACCTATGGGATTTGGGGACAGGTGCTACACGTACTGCAGCAGCTGGTCGGAGGGCTGTTATCTATTTCTTCTGTTAAGGCAAAGCCATCTGATTACCAGAGCTATGCACAGCCTGCCATGGTAAATCCTATTGTGTATAGTGCAAACAGACCAGCAAAGGAAAAGAGTTTATGCGCTTTCTGGCAGGAAATGGGGTTTGTGATCATCCAAATGTTCAGGCACAAGGGGGATATCATTGGAAATATTTTGCCAATTCAGAGAAAAGATAAGCAAATCAAAATAAGCAAAAAAATTAGCCTTGTTCAATTAGGTCAGCACTAAGATGGGCTTCTAAAGCAGTTTGTTGTTATGGATATTGAAACAAAAGTGAGGAAGGATCTGCTGGTAGGATTACCAGTGCAGGTATAGAATAATGCATGTTTTTTTCATCCTTCTATGAGCTTTATCATAAGTTTAAAAATAGACAGTCAGGATGCCCAGGTACAACCTAAGAGGAATAAATTTGAATATCACGCTGAGAATTAGGGTCTTGATTTCCCTGCATTTCAATTTGCACTTAGAAATTAAAAGGAAGCTTTTGGGAATGCATCTTTCGACACACAATTTTAAATTGTAGGAAGATAAATGTTTATATCATCGAAAAAAAATTATTAAAATGGAAAGAAAAAAATGTATATTAAACAGATTATCTTCTTCCTTTAAGCATTATAGGCTATGTAACAAAATATATTTGTTTAATAGATTTAAATCTAATTAGCAGAGCAGGCAGACGTAATATGATAGAGCCAGACAGTAGAAAGAAATGTTGTTTAGCAGCGTGAAGCTCAGGTATTAGGGAGTCAAACTTGTAGATAAAGCTTCAATTTAGATCTATGAAATATTTCAGGATACCATGTTTTACATCCTTTTGCAATATTAATCATCCTGCTCTTGGGAATTGAACATCTTTCAAATACATCACAGGAGACAGGCTAAATATCTCTGAATTATGATGATGATAACCTGTCTACATAACGTATAAAACTAATGCAGAAAATGCCTATTATAATGAGAAGGAAATCAGGCAAATCACAGTATTCTTTCAGCAGCCCTCTTTATAGGATTTATGGATGTATTTTTAAATATGTGTTTAAGAGGTGGTCTCCCATAGGTTTAAAACAACCTTAAAAAGGCACAATCTTTCCTGCAAATTCAAAAGTATGCAATACATGGAAAGTAGCCATCTGGTTTATTTTAAAAGGAAGCCATGAGTATTTCCAGTTAATCAGGGTTAGATAACATAAGCTGTATGAAGACCACAGTTGCTGGGCATAATTTTTCAGATTTTTCTTTCCCTTTCTTCTGACCTCCGAATTTCACCAAATGTGTTTTGTGACCCAGGATGTGGCCATCACAAGGAAGTCAATACTGCTGTCTTTCCAATAGCCTTGCTCTGATTGTGTGGGATTGCTAAACTGCCACATTTCCATGTCTTCTTGCCCACTGACAAGGTGAAAGGCCTGTTCTAGAGACCAACATTGTACCAGTAAACCAGAATTCAAGAAACAAATTTGACTTCTGAAACCTCCAATGGGATTTTTCTAGCAGTTTCACATTTTAGATGTCCAAAAACTAGTTGTTAATATGCCATGTCCCATATTAATTAAGATGAAATTTTGTTTCTTCTCCTTCATAGGGCCAGAAAGTTTTCCCAAATTCTTCTAGTTTCTGCATTATTGAAAGGATGTGTGAGAATTTTTTTTTTCTCCCAACCCATTCTCTGGTCTCATGCCTGTCCTTCCTCTTCTTTTAGCTACTTTTTGTTGTTTACATTTCTAGATGCCTAGAAGTCATGAGCTTACCTGTGATAATCAGTGCTTACATTATGTCTAAAAAGTTATTTTCTAGACAGAACCTATGATTATTTAGCATTGATATGTACAGGCCTCAGGGAAATCACAGCCTCTGCAGTATGTTGTGGAGTGCACACTTGCATGCTGTGTTTGCCTTCAAACATTTAATGAAGCCTGTGATCTTAAAAAAAGATACAACTAGCATAATTATAGAATGAATTTCAAAGGACTGTTGTTATGGAAAAAGATAGGTAAACACCAAATGCTTTGTAGTGCCCAGGGTGAAAACAAAAAGAGAGTATATACAAGGGAAGGGAAAAGGGAATACAGAAAAAAAAAACTGACTATAGAGATCTGAAACTCCTTTAATACAATTTAAGCATTGCTAATGGATGTAGGAAGGGCATGTAGATAGGTAACACTGCTATACTAATGAGAATTTCTGTAGGAACCTAAGGTAAGCTTTGCACCTTTGGAGGACAGTAGCTAAATGTCAGCAATGCAGTCATACTGACTAATCTGTATTCAGTTTTTGTCATGGGATACCTTTCTTGCAGAATAAATGTTTGCCACTAGTTTGCCAGAACTAGTGTAGCTGGAGGAAACCAGCAGATTTGGTAAGTGGCCCATAGCTCTTCATATCACAAGTGGTTCCCATTCCTCCTCTCAGACTGGTTGGGATGATGTTATTCCATACATAAAATAACACTGAGAAGTACAGCTTGCTCAATGCCATAAAGGAATCTTCTGCGGAAAGCTACAACAAAAAAAGAGTTTATGTTCATGGCAGTCAATGACATGGACTCCAGTATTAGTGGGTTTTGATTTGTTGTTTGAAACTGATGATGCATGATAATATTTGAATTTGAAAAAGCCACACTAGAGAGAAAATGTGCTTTAGATTTTATTGCAGAGAAGAAATTAATTAATAGCTGTTCAAAATATAAAATTAGATATGAGTGTGTAGAAAGACAGTCATTCAAACACTGATTGTACATATTCCTTAGGTGGTATTTTATTTCATTTAATAAGAAGATTCTTAGTACTGATTTACTCAGCAATTTTAAAGCCTAACAGAAATATGTCTCTTATTTACATCCTTTTTCTTTAGTGAAATGCAAAAGCTGTGCACCTTTCAAGTTGTCATGTGGATATGTGTCCTTTTAATGCATGTTTTGCAATATCAAAGTCATAGTTTAATAACAATCAGCAGCTTTTTGTGTATTTGCAAGTATTTGTTGAAGAGGTTTTTTAAAATAATTAGCATGCTTTGAATAATAAGTTTTCTTATGCAACAAAAGGTGACAAGATACATGAATTTAAAGGTATCCACAAAAGTAGTTGTGAGTGATGTACAGCATTTGAAAGCTTTCTTTTGGGATCATGTGTGTTCTTAAGCAATGTAAATGAGTGTATCAGTAGTTAATGTGAGAAATTTCCTGTAATAAAAATTGAGAAAATATAATGCAATACTTAGCTTCAATAAAATTGAATGAGTACTCAAAATGTGTTGAATTGCAAATTCAATGTTCACAATTTATTATTAACACCATGAATAAAAATTAAATATTTATATGAATCTGCACTCACATGTGTATGGACATGTGTACACAATTTTTAAAATATCTCTGGAATGAAAATATTTCAGCTTTGATTTTCATGTTCCTTAAGGAACAAATTGTTAGAAGCTTCCTTAGAAATAAAAAATTTGACTTTTGAACAACTTCATTGTGATTAGTATCTTGAATGCTTTACTGAAACTGGTGCATTATCCTCTTCCCTTATTATTACCTGAAATGACACTTTACAATGGAAATCTCTCAGATAAGCAAAAACTGGTTAATCCTATATTAGGCCAGGTTAGTTGGAGATGAGGTATAATGGTAAATTAAGAACATACTCATCAAGTAAGGGTTCCTGCAGGTATGAGTAGCATCTTAATGTAATGTGCTAAATTAACTCTCAGGTGGTTTAATCTGCATCCTCTGCAAGTCAGTGTCATGTGGTATTGCACACAGTTTTCAGAAATGCTTTTCTAGCATACCTGAGGTTAAACTCCAGCGGACCTGATGCAGATTATTGGATGAAGATGCCAAATGGGTCTTATATTTAGCTGGCACCCCGCTGCCTTCATTTGAGGAGGAAAAATAAATCTAGCACCTGGACTGCATAAACTGACACTATCCTTGTAAATGACAATGCATCTGTGAGTTTTGGAATAGGGACGAAATATGAGAAGTCTAGGACTAGAAAAGGCATTGTTTAATTTCTTCTTTGCTGGATATACATGAACATGGGTATGTCCATTTCAGTGGGAGGGTCCAGTGCACAAGCTGAATATGGGCTCATGTTTGGCACAAAAGAGCAGCTATGGCTGTTTTGTGATCTGATATCTTAGTATATGTTCATTTATGGTTATGACTGAAACTGTTGTTACCCTGCTTTGGCAAAACTATGCAAATGCACTTAATTGCATTGAAGTGGCATAGAATAAACATGGCTGGAAAGAAGATAATTATCTGGAAATGAAACTGGTCAATTTGCTTTAGTTTACCAGGGAGGGACTGATGCTGCAGGGATATTGACTACCTGATGGGCAACAATTTAATGCAGTACCGCACTTTTATCACATCTGTTAATATTAAGTATCTTGAATATGTTGAATGTGCAAGAGGATGTAATTAGGAAGGAATGGTATGATGCTTCTTGCAAAATTCCAGATTTGAGATTAATACAGGACTTTCACCTAAGTGTTATTGTAGGCCTTATAATTCCTTTACATAAATCACTGCCTATATTATATTGTAAATTAAAGATGAAAAGAGACTGAATCAAGAAAGGCCAGCAGTAGTCTGGGATTCATGGAAGGTGCCAGAATGGCAAATGGCACAGTGATAGCTTTGTGGGAAAAGAGATTGGACTAAACAGTTATCATATTTTGAGCAAGAAGTAGAAGGCACGTGCACAATAGTGGACTCCACTGACAAGATAAATGGTGGCCCCTATTTACTACTGATCGCATAAGGACAAGGAAATAATCACAGAAATTGAAAGGCAGTACATTTTAAAGCTGAAGTAAAGAACTAATCATCCCAACATATGAGATTTATGGAGCTTTCTGTCCCAAGATTGCACTGAGGCTAAGAGCCCAGAAGAATTTTTTAAATCTGTTGAATGCTTAGAAATGTGATATTAAATGAAAGAAAAAGAGCTGCTGGAACAATTTATCTTTTCAGTTGCTGTTCGGCAAGTGATCTTCCTCTTTTGTAGTGGCTGAGCTGCATATATACAAAATTAATAATTCATCTCTGTCACAAGGACAACAAGTATTTTTCCTCATTTTAAATTTATATGGTAAGTTATTAATAAGCACTTCAAAGTTGCTTATTTTTGTTGCTTCTTTATCTTTTCATCGTTTTGTCTTTTTTAGCACTGTCACTTATGTCAGGTTGAGTCAACCAAATCTAATTTAATTTATCTGCTGAAGTGATTATGCAACCCTACAGTCCTAAGTAGAATCAATTATCTGGCAAAACACAGTGCATCATTAACAATACTAGTGATGAGCGTTCACCAAGATCTTCTGTGCTTGTCTGCTTGGATGTATGTCACAAGCAGCATCAATATCAACAAGTTCACAAATCAGGGCACAAGACTGTCCACACTGTTTAATGATCAGTGTGGCCACAGGCAAGGGCCACCCAGCACTGCCAGCAAGGAGACTGGAGGACACCAAAGCATTTTGAAGAGTGAAGTGTCACCAGTTGTGCTGTGCAGTGGCCTCCATGCAAGAGAATAGTCACTGGTGAATTTTTGTTCCTCGTACAGGCATTTTCCCAACTCCTCAGGGCCAAAAGAGCAAGTAACACCTTGCCCACATGCTAATGTGGATGTTTTGAATTTCCTTTGAGTAAGAGATAGCTAAGTTTAGTAGGAAAGAAAATATAGGTCCAGTGATCAGTGGCAGATGATTTTTGAGATCTGTGCCACATATAGGTCTTTTGTTTTGGTGAGGTCACACTTTAACTTATTCAATGTCTGTAAAATGAAGCTGGCAATTAATGAAGTTTTAGAGGAGTTTCAAGGACGAATATATATAAATGTCTGAAAAAGTGATGACGATAAAAATCTTTTCACTTCTTTTCAGAAACTTCAGAGCAATAGACTTCGTAGGCTGTTATATGCATGCATTGACAAAACACCCACATCTTAAAGTAAATATAAGTGCATTGTGACTTATTTTCCCATGCTTTCTCCCACAGAATTGTTTCTGTTTAAAAATAATTGGTGTGTGGGAGAAAAAAATCTTACAACAGCACTTCTCCATTGAAATTTCTTGCTGGATGCTGAAAAAGAGAATGCTATAATATGAACTGTTCAGAGGTCATCCATTGAAGTAGCCAAACATAAATCTGTTTCTTTTTCATTGTTGTCCATTTCTGCATAGTTTATGTTAGTTAAGAGTGCTTTTATTTTGTTAGACCTCTGGACTACTAAAGTTTAGATGAAAAGAGTTCTTATTTTATTAGACCACTGGACTTGTCTCCTTTTCTAAAACCACTTGGATATTTAAAAGGCTGACTTGCAAGAGAAAGAGTAGAGGTGTAGTTTGTTCCTCCTCTACAGTATTTCTTCATCCATTTTCAATATGCTGTTGTCCTGAACATTGAGCAATTACAGATCAGAGAGTTCTTGAGCTGCCTTTTGGGGAAGGAAAAAAAGAATGAAAAAAATGGTGCTGTTAGAGCTAAGAGGAGAAAAGATGAAAAGCAATTCATTCCTGTGAGATTTCTTAACAGTGTGAAAGGTAATACTGTGTATGGCTTTAAGAATAGTAGGCTAAAATACATTCACTTGAATTTTTCTTTAAGAACCACTTTAGTACAGATAAAGTTTGAAGAACCTTGGGATGTGAATGCTATAAGAACTAATTGGAGACTTCTGTATTTCCTAGACTGCTTATTTTCATTGTGGGTATGTTGTATAGTTGGGCCAGTTGAAAAGGATTTTTAAAAATTATATACACAATTGTATATCTACTACACACTTGCAAAAATGTTATGGAATGAACAAAGCATTGCAGACTCAGAACACATGAAAGACTGAGTAAACAGCTAGGTGCAACTTGGACAAATGGTGAAATTTTTTCAGCTGAAGCCTGTGTAGAGCTTTTGGGATATAGTACATTGTTTCTTGAAGGAAAAAGTGCTATGTCAGTGGATAAATTTTATTTTCTCATTTTGAAAGATTTTTGGGGAGAAGAAAATTACTTCTTTCAAAATACTAATGTTGCATCATACTAGGAGCTGTAAGGAACACTGTAATTCATCTGACAGAATACAACAGTTACAAGTAACTGCATAAACAAACAAAAAACCTAATTGAGACATAAATATTGTTGGATGCATATGATTTTTCTGGACACATTTGACTGTTTTTTAAAAATCACAGAATAAAACCACTTGCCCAGAAATTCCCTAATTGTTTGGATGTGCTGCAAGAAGGAGAATTTCCAACACAATATTCTATGTAAAATAACTAAAATACTGAAATAGATAAATAGAAATGTGTTGGTTTATGGTCACACATAAATACACTCATGAAATACATTGAGGTCTTGAGGAGTGGTTAGGATGATTAAATGCACTATTTCTTTACAATTTTCTATACTTTAGAATAGGACACCTATCTGATGATAAATCAGATGTAAACTGTAACCTCTGGAACTCTGAACACTCAGATTCCATAAAACAGATTTATGCTTCCAGGGAGAAACTCTCAGTGGAGGTCTTGTTTTCAAGCCTGATTGTGTTGAAACATGAGGAAGACATCACCTGATGTCAAACAGACTCTCAGGCTTCATAGCTCCAATGCCAGTTGGATATTTCTGTACTCCCTTTGAATTACAGTGATAAAGGATAAGGAAGATCTGATCTTTCTGATGCTGATGAGCTGTTATGCATTGCTTAGAACCAGATTCATAACAGCATAAAAAGTGTGAATCCTAATAAAATGAGAGGCTTTTCAATGCCTCTGTGATTTCAAGAATAAAAAGACAGGACAAAGAGTTATAAGTTAGAACTGTCATGCTTAGCCATAATTCAGAAATGAAGAGTCTGAGCACTGTGGAGCAGCAGCTCACCTAGAAACAGATGCCTATTATTCCTTCTCATAATGAATTTCTGTATGCCGAAGAGACTGCATCTCCAAATGCACAAATCTATTAAGAAGTGCAGTGATTGTTATAAAAGAAATGCCTTATTTGCATGTATCTATAAAGCAAAAAGACCCTTAGTCCTTTTTCCCTGGCTCTAAGACTGCATGTGGTCTGTATTACAGATTTTTGCATTGAGAACCAGGTATGAAGTCTTAAAAATGCATGTTATGGGCATTACATAAAATATCAAGCACATTTCTAGGCATGAGAAAAGCTAATTCGCATATTTTAATATTATAAACAACCACAGCTGTTTGGCTTCATTAATGTATTGCCAGTAAAAAGTAGGTCAATATACATTTGCTTTTTGTTCTCTGAGCCAGCTGTCAGACTAATGAATGTGCATGCATTGCGGTGGGTGTCCATGGTAGGCTTCATTTCCAAATAACTTATTGGGAAAACAATTCCAGATGAGAAAAGTTGGAGATGGTGAAAAACTATAACTTTTAGGATTTGGTGGAACATATGTCTCTGACATGGGCAATTGCAACTTTTTATTAATGTCGCTGAGGGAAGCTGCTTTTTCAGTCAGGTCTAAGATGACCCTACAATGTCATGAGAACGATGTGACTAGACAGTGTAATTTATGACAGGACAGATTTTAATCTTTTTTTTTAATATCTCTTCATCTTACTGTTCCAAGACAGTTACCTTATAACTTCAGCTTGCAATCACATTTTCTTTTTTCCTTGTTATATTTTGTTTTCAATGAATGTGGCATTTCAGAATCTTTTGGGGAGTCTGTCTTTTGGACTTGTCACTAACTGCTGGTTTTGAACAGCAGCTGGATTTGGTTCAGGAATTTAATGGAAGCTGTTTCCCTGTATATATGCTTATTGTATAATCTCTCACATGCCTTCCTCACTGAGAATACTGAGAATATGACAGTGTTTTTCTGAGAACACGCTGAGACTCACAGTTTAAAACTGAGGGGTGGGGGAAGCTGTTTCCTACAGGTAATCTTGATTCCATATGTGTAAAGTATTTAAAATACATTAATTTCAACATAAGGAAATATTACACAAATGCTGAACTGGGATGAAAAAATAAATACATAAACATTAAAATAATGTCGTGGCTTTTCATCATCATTGCCAAACGTTCAAAGTAAAAGCACACTTATGTAAGTAGGTGAAAAAAAAGGACAGTTACAGTTGTTTGTCTTCAAATTTGCTCATTTTCAGCCCAAGTAGGCTTAAGGAGAAATATTTGCATAGCTAAAGACTGAAATTTTCATCATACAAGCTCTCTTAAAAATAGCTAAGCTGCTATTATACAAACTATTTTAAAATTACTTAAATATTCATTAACCTGAATATAATATTTGGTCTGTGTTGTAATTCGAAAGTGGAATTTTAAACCTCTGTGCATTTAAACTAATGCGCAGCCCTTGTCTCATTACAAAGCCATAAATCCAGCAAAATAAAAATTTGAAGCATATAGGGAAAAAAACCAAAATAAATGTGTGACATGAACATGAGAAGCCTATTTCTCAGTTTCTCCCACAGCTCAAGTAAAATGCTTCTTGAAAGTGCTTAAGAATCTGTTTTTCATTAGTGAATTATCAACTAATGGGTGAGGTTTTTTGCTTATATGCATTTTAGTCAATCTAAGATATATTGATGCTGGTTTTAATATGTGATGACACACACCACAAGTTGCAAGCACAAGGCTTCACCTTCTTTCTGACAACACTCACAAAGAATATGTTATCTCTCACTATCACTTGCTTTGTTGTCTCTCACCTCTAAACAGAATCACAGAATCAATTGTACATTGCATGTGACAGCCCGTGGGCTTCAGCCAGTCGTTCCTTGGCAATTGTTGCTGGTTGTGAGGAAGGAGACTCTTAATAACTCAACCTTATATTGAAGGAATTATTTAGGAGTGAAATAGAATGATCCTTCTAAACACAAAGAGTTTCCTACAAATTAATTTTGTAGGATTATGTCAAAATAAACATATGAAAGTGTAAAATAAGACGTTATGGCTAGGATGTAACCAATCAATAAACCATCTTTGAAAAAGTCTCTCAGTTGCCCCGTCTCTAGTGATTTGGATTGCCTGAGAAACGTGGGTTTAGGAAAGGCAGGTCCTGCCTGGCCAAAAAAATGTTCTTTGAGGTGTGGGTGAGCCACCTCAGGGCTGAGGGAAAAGCAGTGGATGGACTTTAGCCAAGCATTTGACTCCATTTCTGCCACACAGTCGTGGATAAGCCATCAGCCCACGACTTGGGCAGGGCCACACTTTGCTGGGTTAAGAACTGTGAGGATGGTCATGTCCAGAGAGTGGTGGGGAATTTATGGAGAATATGGATACCATAAGTGAAATTGAA
>VRYO01000406.1:1378832-1425593 GCA_009812075.1 Sialia sialis
GTGAGAATTGCAAGTACAGAGAACTCTCAGGGCCTTGTGCATACAGGTAGAGATGGCTACAATATTTCACCTAAGGGCTTGGAGAAAGCTTGGAGAATTAGGACAGTGAATGGAAGATACATAAAACAAGTCCATGAGTTCTTAGTGTAAGGAAACAGATGTCTGCAACCAACCATAATATGCATTATGTAAGCAAAGCAATATGTTAAGTAAGAGAGTAAAAGATTTTAAGGTTTAGCAATGCAAGCGATTCTAAAGTTAATTAGAAGCTTAAGATGTATCAATGTAGTTTTGGGAAGTGTTATATGATTGGTCAAAAATGACAGATTGCAGCAAAGCTACAAAAAATAAAGCAATTAATGATTGGTGTAAAAAGATGCTTCCAAGTTTTTGATTGCTTAAGAAACTAACATAAGTCATTGTAACAAGGAATTAGGCTGCTTCTGATTTTAGGGCATTAAATGGAACACCTTGAAAGTCTCACCCTTCTATGAGACTAATGCCATGAGGCAATAAACCATCTTTGAAAAAGTCTCTCAGTTGCCCCGTCTCTCGTGATTTTGATCTCCTGAGAAATGTGGGTTTAGGAAAGGCAGGTCCTGCCTGGTCAAAGCAATGTCCTTTGAGGTGTGGGTGACCCACCTCGGGGCTGAGGGAAAAGCAGTGGATGGAATCTGCCTGGACTTGAGCCAAGCCTTTGACTCCATCTCTGCCACACAGTCGTGGATAAGCCATCAGCCCAGGGCCTGGGCAGGGGCACTCTCTGCTGGGTTAAGAACTGTGAGGATGGCCATGTCCAGAGAGTGGTGGGGAATTGTGCTGCATGCAGGTTTTTTTCCGGCCCTAGGACATTTTTTCATGTCCTTATGCAATAGGGTAAAATGAATAGAAATTTCCAGATCCGATTTTTTTTTTTTTTTTGAGGTTTCCCCACACTTTAATTTGCTTCCAGCAAGACTGTGGGTCTGATTTTGAGGCCTGCAATACTTGTCCCTCAAGTGTGATCGTCCTCACCATGACTTGCTTTTACGATGAAATTTTGTAAGAGCAGCGGAGTTAAGAAGAAGTTGTGACTGGTTTGCTGTGAGGGATATTTAGGCAGCAGGCCCCTAATGGCTCTGAGGGAGAGCCAAATCAGATAGCCAGAGGATTCTATTAAGTTGCTTTGGCATATGAAATTGTGCTGAATATATTATTCTTTCCTGAAGGTTTTGTTCATACATGTACTGTTTTCATAAATATTTTTTAAGAAGTTGGTAAGGCCCAGAAGAGAATTGCAATGAAGAAACTTCTTTTCTCTTTCAGATATTAAATGGAACGTGTATTGCAGCCGCCTTTGTTATTTTTTTTTTCTTTTAACTATACTTCAATTTTTCAAATATTAAACAGAATTAAAAATAAATTAAAGAGTAAACTCATAACTGGGCAAAGGTGAATTAGTTCAGCAAAACTCATCAAAGAACTTCTTTGGTTTCAGATTAGATCTTTTTCGAACAATCAAATTTTAACTCAAAATTTCTGTTACAAGTTATGTGGGGCAATTGTCCTTACTAATTACATTTGGAATTACACAATAAATATACTTTCAAAACTTGTCTAATACTGATATAAAACTGACACACCATAACTAATTCTTGATACAAATCTGGATTTGAACACATAGAATTCATTCCTAGTGGTTGTGGAGATCTTAAATTGCCCAATCACTTACAAAATATCGTGGTAGTAATGATTCTTAATTCCATGTGCTTTAATCTTTATTCTGCTTTTCTTTGAAGCATGTCATCTGAGTTATGCACCATTAATCCTGATATATGACCCCTGCAACCAGTGATTGAAAACTTTAAAGGTATTCTGTAATCTTAAAGAAGGGTGCATGGAAAATAGTGTGAACTTCCTTTTTCTGCAATCTTGAAATGCTGTTATTTCCAGGCTAATATTGCAGCGGCCAAAAAAGGAAAAAAAACTTTGGCTAGAATCACAGATGAAACTGATGGTTTAGTTTCAACATCCCATATGAAATATGCAAAGAAGACAAACATAAATAATTTTATTTAAGTCTCAATTTCACAAATCCTATAGTATAAGAATGATTTCATATATGCACATAATTGTTTTGAAGTCAAAACAAGCTACAATTATAGCTTTTGTAGGAGCAGTCTTAAGATGTTATGGGAAAGAGACTGGTTTTATCCTTGTTTTTAGGCTAAAAAATAGAAGCATTTGCCCCAAAGCTGATTTTGTGCTTCACACTTGGGAAAGGGTTTGAGTGCTTACACAGCAGTCGATTACACTACAGAACGAGGGGGTAGAAGTGTTTCTGGCCCATAGCATGGGCCCAACAATGGAGCATAGTAGACCCACATGTTATTAGAGACCTATCTGGACCTAAAAGGATATGAAATGGTACGGGGCACAGACTCTGGGTAACTGAATTCTCAAATTAACTCAACAGGTATTGTCAGATACACAGGACTACTAAAACCAAAGACAAATGCTCAGTCTTGTGCTTCTTTTAAAATATTTATTCAAAACGAATTTTCCTGGATTTTTGAAATAAGTAGCATTGTCATGAGGATTTTATAAGTTACCCTAGGATCAGAGATACACGTATAAAGCTACTGTCAATGACATCTTTAAATTTTTAAATATTTGTTGCTTCATTGTTTGCTCGCAGCAATTTTCTGTGTCAGATTTTCATCCATGACAGTGACTCACCAATTTCCTTCTAAACACAACATCAAAAATGTGTACAGTTATTGAATGTTATTGCAGTTTTACTTTACTTTAGCTCTGTTGTACATATCCAAATAAACATTTCCTGTGAAAACAGGTTTCCACCTACTGAGTAACAGAGAAGTTTTTCATCTGTTAAGCCTGAAGCAAGTGTATGAACTAAAAGGTCCACTTGGAATTTTCCAAATATAGTTTCGCTTTCAGATATGGAAACAAAGCAATCTTCATAATAAGAAGAAAAGCAGAAAGTAAATGTAAGGTTAGAACAGAACACAGTCTTTGTCAAAAGACCTTCTTGGATTTTTTCCCCATTTACCAAAATATTATTATCTGTCAATATTGCCTGGTTTTCAACAATATAAGTCCCTTAATGCAGCAACAGGGTTTTATCACATTGCTGTTTTATTTATAAAGGAATCTTGTATACATTTTCCCCAGGAGGTGTAACTATTACACACATTGAAATCATGTGGTTGAAATGTATTCCCTGAAGATAAGATCATTTTCACACTTGAAGAACCTCCGTATTTAGGCCAATATAGCCACCTTTCTGGACAATTAAATTGCTGTCTAGGCTAACTGGGTAACAACATTTATGGAAGAAAAAAAATTAAAGTCTTAACTACTTTTCCAATGGTTAAGCAGACATATTAATTTAGGACATTAGTAACCCCCCTTTGTAATGATAACCCCCATTATATAAGCCTTTAAGTGACAAGAAAAACAAATTAACAACTCAGATAAGAGTAATGGCCCTTACAGAGAAGAAAGTGAGCCCAGGAACCTGGGACCTCATAGCTCTTTGCTCAGAGATATCTAATCGTCCTTTGAGCAGCCAGCTCTGAGACGAAGAAAGCAAAGGCTTCATTAGAGTTTATTTGATTTCCATTCATTATCTGTCCTAATGGAGATGGGAACTAGTGATGATAGCATGCTGAATCTTTGCACTGTCATTTTTTCCCTGCTAGCATGAAAGAAAAGGCTGTCTCACAACATGTCCCCACTTCGTCTCCTGAGTTGAAAGATCTATTGACTGTTGCTGAAGTTGCAAGTGGAAAAAACAGAAGGAATCACAGGGATTGCAAGAGGAAGCCGCTTTCTCTTCCAGAGGTTTTGTCTTCATATTTTTCAGCTGAGAGGGGACTTTTGCAGCAATTAATTTTAACTGATCTCTCTTCCTCAACAGATTAGGCATTCAGCTAAGCATCATAAACTCTATTAGTTTCTTTTCTTCCTGATCTATTCTCCTGCTTTCAGTGTGCAAACCATGAATGTAAGTACACTGAACTCATCACTTGTATATTTTAGCATCAGACAGGGACCCTCATGAGGGCCAAAGGGACATTAAATAATTGTTGTAGTTATGGTTTTCAGTCTGACTTAGCATATAGAAGTCCATTAGGCCTGCTTCCAGGAGGAACGGGAGTTATAAACTGGTATCCATTATTCCTATAAGATTGCAATAGGATTTTAGAATCAAAAATATATGGGTGGGTAGGGGCCTCTGGAGATCATAGCCTAAACTCCTACTCAGTGCCAGAACAGCTTCCAAGCTAGAATGCTTTGCACAAGGTTTCTCCTCTGGAATTTGAAAATTTCCACGGATGGACTTTCCATAAACTCTCTGAGTGCTTTGTTCCAGTGTTGCACCTCTCATTATTGCTATTATTTTCTTATTTTCAAGCAATTACTTCTTACTGTTACTACTAATGCTTTCATTTTACTGCTCTGTCTTTTCTGCAACCACTCTTTCAGTAGATGAAGGCTGCAATTGGATCTCTCCCTCAGCCTTCTTTAAGGTAAACAAAACCAATTATCTTTGTCGCTGTTCGACTACCATATGCTCCTGTCCTTAACCATTTTAGTTATGCTCCACTGGACTCTGCAGTTTCTTGATGAGCTAGGAGACTTGAAATTGGATTAAGAGTTCAAGATGCAGCCTCGTAGATGCTAAATAAAGGAAATGAATAGCTCTCCATTGAGTTACTCGCTATGCTTTTGCTGATGCAGTCCAATATGTACTTAGTTTTTATGACTTGCAAGGGCACACTGCTCACCCTCAGTCTAGAAACCCCCAGGTCCTTTTCTGCATAGCTGCTACCCACCCAACCAGTCTACATTCTATATCAGGACATAGGTTTATTTGTATCACAGGTGCCAAGTGTGCATTTGCACTCGTCAGACTTAAAAAGGTTCCTGCTAGCACATTTTTTCAGTATATTGGCATCTTTCTGAAGGGCACATGAAGCCCTTTGGTGTATGAACAACAAAGCTAAACTGGGTGTCATCTACAAAATTACTTCTGAGTCTCCTGATGTCTGGGTCACTGATGGAGATGTAAAATACAATGGAGTACTATATTCTCTCGATGGATAATATTTATAATCACACTTTGATCCAATGTCTATCATGTCCTTGCTCCTTGCATGAGGATTGGACTAGAAGATCTTTTTAGTTCCCTTCGAACACAAACTGTTCTGTGATTCTATATCTGCCCTCCCCAGTGCAGAGTCTCAGTCATTTTAAGGCACCGGGTATTTGAATATCTTGATATTGATAACAATTGGATATTTTATCCACTGGCTTAGCAGGAATAATTATAATTAGTTCTTTGGTTCAGCTGAGAAGAATGTGCTACATTGTTGATATTGTTCCATGATTCTGTACAAAAGACATTTAAAAATATCAAGTGTATCAGAGAACTTACAACTGATTCTTGTACATTTTCTTGGCCACCTGCATAGCTACATAGAAAGAGTGTGCTTGAAGAAAGGGAGTCGCTGCAAAACCAGTCACACTGTTACACCATGAGGAATAGAGCTTCAGGAGTATTAGTAAAAAGTACATTTCTTTTTTTCAGCCAACTCTGATGTTTCTTCTGAAGAGTACTTGAAACTGTAATTACTGTCCCCTGAATCTTTTTAATTTATGCTGATATCAGAGATGCAAGTGTAAAGAAATATTCTGGAAAGGGCATAGGGAAACAAAGAAGGGATTAAAGAGTCATGGCCCTACAAAAACAAACTGGAGAAAAGTATTCTAGTTTATTTAAAAAGAGATGTTACAAGGAGGCTTTTAAGTGTTCCTCTTCATCAAAGGGAAGTTAAAAGCCTATGAATGACAGAGGATTTTTTTCCCTTGTTTAAAAATCCTTTATATTTCTACAAGGCTCCTTACAATTAAGACCTATTCTCCTTTCCACCACTACCCTTTTGAAGTTAGTTTGCTTGGTTTTTCTCTCTGAATATTTTTTTTCTTTAATTGGATATTCATGTTACTATGCTATATAAGAAGTGCTTGGGCTTGTAGAAAATATGTCAAATTGTGTAATAGTGCAAAAAACATTCTGCCATTTCTAAAATGCCATGAATATGCCATGCTCAGTCTTCCAGCTACACAGTGAATCACAGTTAAGGACAAAATCATTTAACGGTATCATTATTTTAACATTGTGCATATACACACTAATGAGCATGCAGAGTCAGTAGCTCCACAGTTTTTGAGAGCATTCTAGAGAGGTTGTACTATAATGACCTATGATGTGGATTAGTTGTACTGTTCATAGCTACATTTTGTCTATCTGGCCTACTTTCTATTGTGCTTCTTTTCAAGTCCTTCTGTCTCTATGGGATTCCTGACAGTCCTGTTTGCCAAATCCAGAACCTGAAAATCATGAGAATTGCTAGTCCCTTCTACAAAATGATTTAATGCCATTTTTGTATTCCTTCCCCTCCCCCCCCCAAAGAAATTATACTAATTTATTTTTCCATTTTAAAAATTTTGAATACCTGTTCAGTTGTTTCTCTGATAAGTGGCTAGAAGGCTAAAAGTCCTCCAGCAAGTTGTAGTTGCAAACTACTTAATAAAGCTCTCAAGCCTTTCAGAAATCAGCACTGTAACTGGATTATGAGTTGGCTGGTATTTTCCTCTCCTTTCCCATGAAGCAGTGATACAAGGATGTCTACTGGAATAGAGCTGAAGCACATGACAACAGCAGATGACAAGAAGAAGGAGCAATAAAATCCCTAAATATTTGGGTATGTTTTCAAAAGAAAAACAGAATTTGAAAGAACATCTTTTGCACAAAAAAACCAAACCAAACCAAACCAAACCAAACCAAAACCAAAACAGAACAAAACAAAATTAAAAATAAAAAAAATTAGGATGTTTTCTGTAGCAAAGGTTCAGGAACAGAGATTTTATGACTAGTTGTAAGCGTTTTGGTTCAAAACATGGTAGATGCACAGAATATAGATGAACATCAAAAGCTCCCAAAGGCCAAGTCCTTCATATTACTTTTTTAAAATCATAACATATTGATATAATTGCTTATAAATTTAGATCTCTTACACAATGTATGGAGGTGCAGGAAAATACAAACAAAGTTTAAAATTCAGGAGTTAATGGATCCCTGAGTTACTTGGCTTTGGATGCTGTTTATATGCTAAGAAACAGAGCTACTTTGATTAATTTGGTGTTGCAGACTTAGGCTAAACAATGGTAATCTCATGGTCATGGTTCTATTAAGAATAAACAAACTAATTTCCAAATGAAAGATTATCCATGAAGTAATGTCATAATATAGGCATGTAATTGTATGTAATGCAAAATCTACAGAGTCCTAGTCTGCATTGCAATGACTAAAACAATGGACATGTATGAAGAAACGGGGAAATACGGTCTCTAAATTTTTACATGCTGCATTCCCCTTGACTTCAGGGAATTTTTGAGCAAACATCTGTTCTTGTACATAGGAAGAAATGGAAATTCTGACTACAGTAATTTCACGATTATAAGCCACACCCTTTTCATTGAAGAATCCAGCCTACCCCAGTAGTGCGGCTTATATTCAGGTGCGGCTTATTTATGGACAATTTCAGGAGAATTGCCAAGGCGGAAGTACGAGCCGCAAGGGGAACAGGTGTTCCTCACCCCTCAGATCCCGCCCCGTCCCTGCCGCCGCTCCCAGCGCTCAGCGCTGCTGCCCCTCCCCGCCTCTGCCGGCGTTCCCTGCCGCTCGCGCGGCCAGCGCTGGGTGCCACTGCCCCTCCCCGTGCTCCCCGCCGCTCCCCCCCTCCAGCTGCCCGCTGCTGCCGGCGCTGCCACCTCCCGCTGCTGGTCGACCCCTCCCGGCGTGGCCCTGACCCTGCCTGGCCTGTCAGCAGCACCTCCACCCTGCCGTGTGGGAAAAAAAAAAAAAGGTGCAGCTTATATTCAGGTGCGGTTTATAATTGTGAAATTACTGTACATTTGATATCTAAAGCTTTAAAAATATTGTTTTGCATAACAATTCATTTTCTGAAGCAAATTAATTTAATTTTTAGGATTATTTGTTAAATACTACATCTCTCAGCAGAACTGTTGATACAGGCATATTTCCTGTATAAGAATTCCTGTCCAAGGATTAGGAAGAATCCACTGCTGTGAGATTGGTGAGGCACTGGAAGAGGTTGACCAGAGAAGTGGCGGATATCCCATCTCTAGTAATGTTCAAGGACAGTTTGGATGGTACTCTGAACAAACTGGCTCAGTAGAAAGTGTCTTTGTCCTTGGAACTAGATAAACTTTAAGGTGCCTTCCAAACCAAACTGTTCTATGATTCTGTGATAGATGTGATAATCTCTAGTCTCCCAACAATAGCATCTTGAATTGGTAATTTTAGTTCACTATTGCTATACTGTGTCTCTGTCCCTAGAAAGGGGACTGTGTGTGTGTCTCTCTTAGGGTGGCAGGCAGATGTTTCAGAAAACTATGTAAGCTTTGTTTTTAGACAATGCAGACAATACAAAGATTAAACATTAAAATTTTCTTAAGTAATTTTTATGTGGTTTGTCTACTTTCACAGCAGGAGATAGTTTTTGACCTTGAAAGATAATTGCACAAATTCACTTCTGTTAAGATCCCTCCCCACCCTCCCAATAATTTAATAAGTATAGGAGCCTGATAAATAAAGCGTGTAATGTCAGTATTATGAAAGTTTAATCATTGGTCATTACAGTAGAACAGTGATTTAATAATTGCTCTGTGAAGTACCATTACAGCATGTTAACTAAGAGCTATTAAATGCTCAACTTCTGAGGAAATGTGCAGTATCTCTCTAGAGCACAACAGTCACTTTGTCTAGGCTGCAAAGGGAATGCCTCCAAATGATGTATGGGTACCCAGATTCTAATGCAGAGATGTCAGCTCAGTCAAGGCAAAGCAAGAGGATTGGTTTCCTGGACAGATGGAATTTGGTTAGCTTTACAAATAACCTGGCAGCAGGTACATGCTATAAGCTGCTGGAGCAGAGCCAGAGCTCTGGGTTTGCACAATGCTCAGCACAAAGGCTATTTCTTTACTGTCCCTGATGTATTGCTAAATGTAATGATATCCTCTCTCATGTTATTTCATGTATCCTCTCTACACTGTGTTAGATTACAGATAGAGTGATGGGCTGACCATTCCTTTGATCACTCAGCAGCCTAGTAGGCACCGCATCATGTCCCCCAAAAGCATATGTGGGGCTGCAGATGTAATTCAGGAGGATCTTTATTAATAATTTGGTTGGGTGCTCTTTTCTGAGAAAGTGCAGAGCTAATCAAGACAAACTGAAGCAGAGATTTTCTATGGATTTCTGAAATAAGAGATTAAAGTAAATCTAATGTAATTTTAGTTCCAAAATTTTCCATGTCTGGTCTGTTGCTTTTTACCTATGTTTTGAAACGCTAATTCTGAATATTTAATGTTTGCATCTGAATCTGATTTTTAGTATTACATATCATCCTACAGACTCAGGATCAAAAACCTTCACCATTTAGTTTTAGCTTATATTTAAATGCACTGACCCATCACACACAATGGACAAAGAAATATGGTGATTGAAATATGCATAGATCATATCCTGATAATTCTTATCCATAAAGAAAACTGGAAACAAGACACACTGCAGAGACCAGGGAACACATGTGGTCTGTATATAGGCTAATAATACTGAAGACTACCAGACTCATGGTAGACAAAACTAGAAACTCCCTGCACTGTGGTTTATCAAATATGTTCATTTCCCCCGCCTTGATTCTTTTTTTCCTCAACAGCTTGTACCTAGATTATTTGTCAGTCTCATTAACATTTTCATGCTAATACCTCCTAACTGTACTACGGCCCTCCTTAGAATTTCAGAATAAGCAACTGTATTTTTGAAAAAACACAAAATCCCTACAGTTTATTTTCACCATGAAGACATTACCTTGAGCATCCCAGATCTTAAAAGAACCTATATTTTTTCTCACCCTCACATCATGCACTGAAATCAGAACTTAATCTTTGAGGTTTTATCCAAAAAATGCCACAATAAACATATTTTTAAAAAGCAAAAAGATAACTACCTTTTCTGTAGAAGAAAGAATAGGATGAAAAGGATGAAAAAATATTTCTAGAAAGTCAATCTCTCCCTGCATTCATTACTCCCAAAGAAACCTTGCTAGTATAAAATGTTGAATGAGGTTATTTCTTCAAGAAAAACATGTTCTACTTTGAAGAGAGGTGAACTACTCTACTTTCTTTAGCAAAGTCTTTATTAATTAACTGCCCTTAAAAAGCATTTGAAAGGCAAGAGTAAAAACGCATGTGTTTCTGAGCAGTTAACACATTGATATCCAGACAATTATGTCTAGAGAAGTAACAAAATAATATTCCAAGATATTCTAAAATAGTATATATTTGGACCACATATTTGACCATTACTATGAAGTTCAGATTAAGAGGGCTAAACATTAACATCCTAATACTGAACATTCCCAGTGAGGATACTGGCAGAATGTGGCTAGGACAAAGTTATTAATCTTCTTAGCTGTACATCAATTAAATAAGAAGCAACAATTAGCTCATAGGCTACAAGAGAAAAAAAATTAAGGACTGAATACGCACTACTATTAACACTTTGGTGTACTGGTTTCCATTTACTTTTACAATTTACTGGTCCCATTATTAAAATGGTAACAAAATTAATGAATACAGTAAACTCCCAGTGATTTGCTTCTTAAATATGAAGACTTTGGCAAGAATAAGAACCACATCAACAGTGATATAACAAGTCAGACAAACAATCAGGAGCCTTATATTGGCATTAAAACATATTAAATAATCACATAAGTATTTTGTGATGGGCAGGTAAAAGCCACAAGACTTTGGGTGAAGTTGCTATCTCTATGAACAAAAAGAAAGAGAAACCGGAGATCCTGAGTATATCTATGCAACCAGAAATTTTCTCAGTACAATATGGCTGCATGGATAGTGCATTGAAGTTCTTTCATGAAGTGCTAAAATCAGGACAATTCATTGCTTAATAATAAATTAAACTCTAGGTAAAAGTCTTCCATGAAACCTTCCCATAATATGTCATATAACAAATAAAGGAAAATCTAATAGAAATATCCTGAATCTGTAAAAGATAGTAAGGGGGAAAATTACCCATTTCTGACAAGTTCTGAAGTGCATGGCGCTAAGTGGACCTGGCATAGGCTTAAGTGTCAAGTGGTTTTATAATGGTCTGAACAGATAAAAGTTAATACAGTAATTTCACGATTATAAGCCACACCTTTTTCATTGAAGAATCCAGCCTACCCCAGTAGTGCGGCTAATCATCAGGTGCAGCTTATATATGGACAAATCCCAGCGAAATGCCAACCCAGAAGTGAGAACTGGCCGGGGAGGGTGCCTGGGGCTTTGTTTAAAGGCTTCGCTGGTCTATGAAAACTGTTGCAACTTGAGCACCTGACACCAAACCCCGTGCTGGTGCGATTCTGTTACTAATTCGTTACTTTGTTGCACATGAATCCTAGCTTTAAAATATATATATAAATAAATAAATTTGGCTTATATTTGGATGTGGCTTATATATGGACAAATCTCATGCACTACCCAGCTACCCGGATGTGCAGCTTATAATCAGGTGCGGCTTATAATTGTGAAATTACTGTAATTATTTTCTGGAGGGTAGCAAAGTGTTTGCATCAGATTTCTGTGATTCATCAAGTTAATAAAAACAAAAAGCTGTTTAATTTTCTGACCATGAGGTTTGGGCAGATTTGAGTTTTGTTTTAAAGACAACAGTTTTCTTAGTTTCTGAAATGAAGGTTAAATGTCTTGGAAACTACCCACAGGAGTTCTCACTCTACAGATGTCCAGGTTACTGATTGCTTAATTTTATTCCTTCAGTGTTTTTTAGAAAGAAACATTATGTCTGTATTCCCATACTGATTCTAGCCTCCATACCAAACTAGGATTTGTAACTTATTTTCAGTAAAATGTTGCACTTCTCTTTTTTTTAGCTGTTTTTTAGGAAACAGAACTCAAAGCAGTATCTTTGCCCTGCACAGTCTTAAAGTGTTCCTGACAATTTGCCTGTTATTTTACTCCATAAGCAGGGAATGTGTAAGCAATAGGAGAACAAGTATTTTGGGTTTAAGAAACTCATTCAATTTTTGTTCTGGATAAATAATGCTACTAAAAATTGACCATATATATTATAATCAATTATAATTGTTTAGTAGGAAAAAAAATATTATTGACATTTGTGGATTTGTTTGTGCCTCTTGAGTAAGGTGAATTACAATTTTTAACTGCATGGATTATTTTTTTTACTGTATATTTTTTTCTGATACATAGATCAGTCAGCAGCAGCAGCAGCACTTCGGTGTTGAGGTGAAAAGAGTTTGTTAGAACGCTCAATTTTGGTTTTGGTCACAGCTAGCATTTTAATGGGCCAGTGTGGATGTAGCTTAAATGAGAATGTGTGCTAAAATAGCCTAAATAGTTAAGACAAACAATGCAGTAAAATGCCATCCTGAATTATAACTCTCCAAATGTCCTCATAAGATGAGTATATCCTGGATTCCCTGTGTTTTGCACCTTCTGCCAACTCCATATTCTCCCCTTCACACACCTTTATTATTGCAATTACAGAAGGAGTGTGTGAAGAAAACAATGTCAAGACAGAAATACAGTGGTAGAAGCAATGTCAACTACAGGAAGTTAATTGCAGGTGCTTTGTTAAATGTGCTTCTAGGTATTGTTGGCAAAATACAGCCATCACTCAAAAAGTATGGCAGAGTCACATGAAGTTTAATCATTTTTTTAAATTTGCATTGTTTGCTTTTGTTTGGTGTGTGCGTGTGTGGTGTCCCCCTGCCTCCTGCCGGTTGAAAGAGTGAGTCGTGTCTCAGCTGTGTCTCAGGAAAACTTCCTGAGTAGGGTTTATTCTTTGAATTGCCTGGAATTTAATTTGATGAGCACTGATCTGCAGACATTGTTAAATTCCTTGACACAGCTATTTCAAAGCTATTAGAGGTTCTGCTTCTCTTTCATTGACATCAACACAGCACCTTCAAGAGCTCTGTTTTCAAAACTTTTGACAGTTGTTTATACCTTTATATAATTTACTCATGTAAATTTCAAAACAGGGTGCAAGGCACACAAACTTAATCCTATTCTTGAGGAAAATTCTGTCTAGCTCTCAAATGATAGAGATCCTTTTTCACAGGAGAAGCTCATTAGCAAACTGTAACTCCTGTAGTCTTGCCTTTTGGGTTTTGAGTCATTCCAGCTCTACTGTGCTGCCTCCTTCTCTCCCTTGTGTACAAAACGGGCATGCACTGTTAGTTTTACTGCAAAGTAATTTCTGCTGTCTTGAAAACCTCCTAAATTCAGCTTTAGGAATTTGAAACATAACTCTGAAGCATATTCAGTATCTGGAGTTCTATAGTTTCTCAGTGCTTCCTGGCTGCAATCTGGAATGTGCAGTTTTATTATGGCAAGCGTTTCTTCATCATGGATTCTTTATATAATATGTGCACAACCTACAGTTAATGGTGTGGAAATATTTTATTGCAACTTCCTCTTTTAAGTGGATGTGTTTCTAAATTATTTTGCCTAAAGCATCTGTTGTACCTCCTGTATCTCATTCAGTATTAAATCCTCCTTTCATTTGGACTCCAAACGCTATGAAGTATATAAAGAATCTCTTCTTGCTTAGTGCTTTCTTACCCTATTTTGTGACTTTTGGTGAGGAATACCTTGCGGTTACCCAGTCACAATAGATGATTTAAACTCCAGCAAGGGTAAAATAATGTGCAAACAGAAGAATTAATAGCACTGTAAAGTGACAATACAGTGTATTGAAATTCAATAACAGATTAGCAAAAAAATTGAAAGAAAATTATGTTTAAATTACTTATAAACCATAAAATCCTCTTCCTCCTTCAGCAGTGATCTTAACATGGTGTCCGGCAGAGAAGCAGATTGTGCAATTATGTCTTCAGTTTTATCCTAGTAAATGAAGCTCCCCTTTGAAATTCCTTCATCAGTTCCCTTTTCTTGGTCTAATATTTTACTTCTTGCAGACAATTTTTTCCTCTGAAGCTTCAAAATCTTTCGACAGTTTTAATTCTGTCCTATCCAACATGTATATCCAATAGGCCTACTTCTTCACTGATTGTAATACCAAATTAACGTGTGGTTTTACTTAGAAATGCAAACATCTCTTTTTTGGGATATCATTTCCTGAACTTGAAAGGCTTATTGTGAACTCCTCCTTTCAGTGAAGGGTAAACCTATCCTCTCTTTCTGTTGGTTCACTGAAAATTTCAGAGTGAAACATGTTTTACCCTGGACAAGCTAGTATTTTGCATTTTGTTTTATATATTAAGGGTTTCTACATACAAATGCTAAATCAGTGAAATTTATCACTGTTCTTAATCTCAGTGGGAATTAAACATTTTGACATTAAATTAGCTAGGAATTGATAGCCTTCACCCTGCTTTTCCTAAGTGTACTGCAATGGTATGAGTAGGTCAAATACACAGACTAACTCCTACTGAAGTGCATTAAACTGCAGTGGTCAAGTGCACAAATAGATGACAAAATCTTACCCTGGACTGGAAGCAGATCTTTTATTATTCATTAAGAATAAAATAATAATTTGAAAGTTCAGAAAAGTATTTAGGAAGATGTTGCACATTTTTTTTTTAGTGATGTGATGTACTACTTCCCTTTCCACTTGCTGTTTTATTTTTAGTATTTTGGAAAAATCTTCCATTTTTGGACAACCGGGAAGATTGTAATTTTGCCTGAGACAGCTGGATTTGGACTGATAAATTAGTTTGGTCACAAGTCATATCTGTTTTTTTAACTAAATCCTCTGATTTCTGTTTTCAGAAGTTAACACAAGATGTGCAACTTTTTGTTTATTGGATAAGTCTTTTGGTCTGGTTCTCCATACCAGATAATAAGATTTCTATTTTTGTGAATATTATAGAAAAATGGTACCATTACGCATAGGAACAAAAAAGAGAAATTCTTATTTGCAAAGAAAATTGGACTGGTGACAAGTAGTGATGAATCAGCAAGAGATGAGTAAGCAGGTTTTCATTGGAATTCCACTCTATCAACTAGGATTGTTTTTTTCATAAAAGGAAGATAATAGTTCTAGATATGTGCAATACAGAAGAAACTTCTGTATTCCTGAAAATGGATCTTCCTTTCAGTGTTCTACAAAACCAGTGTATTGCTATCTGAGCTGCCAAATTTGTAAACTATAAGCCGGAGCTAATGCCTGAAGAATGACAGGTGCTTTTGCAGCAAGGAAGAACAAATACTGGTTCTGTTTTTTCAGAACTGAGAGGGTTAAAGAAATCTGACAATAAACTGTGATCCTGCTTTATTTACTCCACTTATTTTGGATTGAGTTCAGTTACTCAAAATAATGACAGACATGCTATGACACACTTCAGTACATTACCATTTGCAATGAGTCTGTCTTCGTGCAGAACTCGCTTTGCTCCTCACGTACCTAAAGCATTTTTGTTCATTTAAGTTGCATTAAACCAGGCAATACCAGTAACTGTACATTGAGAACTCAACCCTAATTTGTCCATTATACAATGAGATAGAGTAGGTTTCAGATCATGATTGGCAAATTTTGCATACACAAGCATATACTGGCTTAGGCAGTTTCTGGGGATGAATATTCTTTGAAGATAGACAATATTGTAAGTGCACTTTAGGGGAAGAATGTCAAAAAGTTGTCTGAAAGGTGTAATTAATATAAAAGATCCCAGCTGTAAATGTTAAATGTTAAGGGTTGTACAGAAAATTCATTAAGGAGCTTGGTACGAGAATTTAAAAAAAAAAAAAAAAAAAAAAAAAAAAAAAAAAAAAAAAGTAGATTACATTAGTTAAATGCTGGGCTGCATTTTCAAGTACAGTATTATAGTATGACTTTATAAATATTCCCTATCTAAATCCTGATTGAAGCAGTCTATGCATTTGAAAATTCATACCTCTATCCTAAATATCCAGAGTACTACTCAGTCCTACTGCTTTTCTCTCTTTATTTCTGATTACCAGTCATATTTGTTTAAAATTTGGCTGTAAACTATGATGGAAATGCATAACAATCAGGCAGAAAAACCTGACCTAGTTGAAGGTATGGCACATTATGCAAATCTCTTTTTGGTAGCAGTCTCCTTTTCCATAATTATTCTCCCCCATTTTGGCATATGCCTTATACACCTACTCCTTCCCATCCCCTTTTTCCTACCCAAACAGAAGTTACCAGCTTCCCTCATACACTCTTTTTATTTACCTACCCCCATATATTCTTTTTATTTCCCTTACCCCAAACCAAGTTTCTTCTGCTGTTTCTTATTAATTACTATTTCTATGAGGAACGTTTATTACACCCCTACATTTTCCACCTTCAAATGTTTTTGTGAACTTTGCTCCATATTTCACTCACTAACAAGTGTGCATAGTTTCAGTCTATTTTTTTATTACATAGTTGCTTGTTGTCCTGTTTGACAGTGTTTGTTGGTTGTCTCTTGCTGAATTCACTATGTGTAGGGTCTTGAAACAGAAAACTATGTAACTATTTCTTTGTTTTGGATTTATAGAGCAAGATAGAATGTGAGAGTTCTCAGATGCTAGGCCATATAGACAACCTAAATTAATCCACACTCCACTGAACTTGCTCGGTATGGTAAATTCATAATTCTGACCAGAGTGCATCAGACAAAATCTATTTTATGCAGGAATTACATAGAAAAATGAATGCTGGTGTTCCTTTCCCTTTCCCTTCCCTTCCCTTCCCTTCCCTTCCCTTCCCTTCCCTTCCCTTCCCTTCCCTTCCCTTCCCTTCCCTTCCCTTCCCTTCCCTTCCCTTCCCTTCCCTTCCCTTCCCTTCCCTTCCCTTCCCTTCCCTTCCCTTCCCTTCCCTTCCCTTTTTTTTTTTTTCCCTGTACTTTAACAAGTTTAGGAATTTCCAACAACTAATTGTTAAGTGTTTCCATATATGTAACACTCTACTTAAAAGCATTTATTTACAGGACAGAAAATTCCCTGCCTACCTGTAAGAATTTTGGAAAAGGTCCATCTTGTCTGAATTTCCCCCAAACTTGGACAGATAGAAAGGGAAGAGTTAATAAAACAGATATCTGTGCAAATAGACTCCTAGGCTCTGGAAAAGTGTTCATCTTTATTTCTGTTTAGAACTGCTGGTGTTGTTATGAAGAAGATCAGAAAGCATAATTCCATGCATTTTTATTTGATACTTTTCAGTGTCGTGACAATCCAAAAGGCTCTTACACTGGGACTTGTTGGCTTTTTTCTCCTATGTGCATTGCTATGCAATGTTCATATTTGAGACATGTTATGCTGTCACTCAGTATTATTTCTCTCCTGCAGCACTGCTGCTTGTGATTTCCTAGACAATTTATTTCTGCTTTATGTTTTCAAGACACTGTTGATTTCAAAAATTCACAGCTCAATCCACTCTAGCAGCATATTTGCATGGAGAAATATTTTATTTTTCAAAAATACTTCAGCAATTAAATCTTTTGTTTTATCAAGTTCTCTATAAATTGGTAAGCAATTTTGAATTGTAAACATTTTATTTGGAAAATTAACTTAATCAATGAGTTTTTTTAACTATTGAAAATTTAAATGTCAGAAAATATGCTTATGCTTCCTGGATGCCTTTAAACTCCTCCTTATAAGAAAGTCTCCATACTTCCTACTTTTCACTATATAAACAGAAAATTGAAGCTGTGATGAGAATATATCACATAGTTTGTGTAAAGCAAATCAAAACCAATTTTTTTCTTCTTCAGAAGGTTGGGGGGTTTCTTTTTAATTAGGGCCTCAAATTATAAATGCTTATGCAGATTTCTAAAGCTTCATCAAAGGTCCTTACAGCATAATGCAATTAAGTTTCAGTTGATTAGGCAATTATAAATAAATGAGATTTTTTTCCATGTGAACAATGCACACAGATAAACTGGTTTGTGGAACTAATATGATAAAAGGAATTCTGTGGGAGAGTTGTCACATATATTATGCAAACTTAGAAAATCCTTGGAATGTGGAACTTTAAGCATTCTGTTCGCCCTCTGGCGTCTATTGATTTTTTGATAGGGAAAACTAGATAAGATGTAAATTATGGCCCATTTTTTCTTCTTTAAGTCAATTATTCACCATAAGTCATGGCTAGAAGATATTTTCATGTTAAATTCAGGCTTAGTTATGGAAAAAAATCTGTGCTTTGTACTCAGAAAACATTTTAATTAAACCAATGGGGTTTATGAATATGAAACAAGTAATAAATTTATTTTGTTTGTCCAAGAGCTTGCTGATGGTTGACAATATTCTAAATTGAAACAGTTTTCTTAAATTATTTAAAGCTTTCAATGCTTAATGTAGAAAAATTATTTTCTAACTTTAAAGTAGACTCTGCAGAAAATAGTATGCACATTTTTATTCTGGTTGCTATTATTTCTACTAGAGACAAATGCGTATGTAAGGCATGCAATCTAAAAGAAGTGTCTGAATATGCAGGCCATACGCTCATCCTCCTTAATATATTTTACAAGGTGTGCATTTTTTTCAAGGCATTCTAATAATTTGACACCAAATGTTGCACGCTGAGCAGGAATTCAGAAAAAGAAGAATGTTTATTAATATCTATATTTGATAGATATTAGAGATAGCATGTAACCAGGTTTTACTAATGAAGCATCAAATGCTTTCCTGACAGATATACAATTTTTAAAACTACACCGATAAACGTCTTATATCCTACTGATAATGCTGCCCTTGTGACTTCAGTAATGCTTTTCCCACATCCTGTGAGCAAATGAATACAATGGGATCATTTAGATGAAGCACATATTAAAAGATTTTGCCAGACTTCAGTCAGGTGCTTTTTCTTCTAGAATCCAGCCTAACTAAACACAGTACTCATTTGCCTAAATTAAGGGTTAGGTCTTTTGTGTGAATGGGAAATCACTTTGATAACTGAACTTGATTTTAATAGTATCACTAATATTTCATTGTAAATGAAATAATCTTTCTAATCTCTCTGATTTCAATTTGTTTTGACATTAACAAGAAATTTATGTTGACCAAAATAAGACTTAGCTTTTAGCTTAAGGAAGTGAACTTAAGGAAGCCCAACTCCGTGTCTGTCTGCCACTAATTTATTTTGACTACAGTGACCCAGTTACACCATTTGAAAAATCAAACATAAATAAGTCTTCTGAATGCTGTTATAATCCATGTCAATATATATGACTCATATGTATATGAAATATATATATATATATATGTATATATATATATATATCCTCATATTATATATCTGTATGTAAATGTGCGTATATTTCTTCTCATCCCGGAATTTGATGAACCCATTTCTCTTTATCACATCCTTGCCAAGTCACTTAAAGTAGAAGGCAGCATATATAGACTTGATGTAGCATAATATGCAGTGATGTATAAATATACCAGAAAGAAAGAGAAATTCATTCTAGTTTCATAGAAAAGAGTGGGGTTTTTTTGCTGTTTAAAAAGAAGAAAGTAACACACTTCTCCGGATTTTTTTTATTCTAAATGACCTTAATGTTTCCTTTAGCTAATATTATTATATTAAACTAGGACTTCAAAACTTTTAAATCTGAAAGCTGTTTATGAAATTAAATTTTTTATTAAAAAATGTTAGTAAGAAATATTTTTCCCAAAAGTATTCCAACAGTGATCCATGCTATTAAATTGTTTTTTCTCTTGTGCCAAATTACAACTATAGCCACATTGTCTTGATGCACATAATTTTTTTGCTGAACTTGTATTTTTCAATAGAAAATAAATTTATTGGAAAAATCTCAGAGTGCCTATTCTATATATGTGATACAAGTTCCTCTCATACTGACAGAAAATTGAGAGGTCATCTCTTAGGGATGGATACACAGGGGAAAATGAAGAATCCAGGCAGGAACACTGGTATTTTGGCTTTGATTATTTCATCAAAAACTTGGAACACAATGCTCATTGTTTATGACAAATCACATTATTTTCCTTACCTCAGGTTATAAAAATTTAATTACCCAAATATTCTTTCATTGATTTAATATGTTTCCCTATTGGCAAAGAGTTCAGCAGTATATTTTCCGGCCCATTTCATAGTTCAATTTTGGATAGGTCTAGTGGCAGGATTTCATTCTTCTTTTCAGCTGTCAAATTGATCTTGCAATTTTAAATGTTTCTTAATGGTAATTTAAAATGCAATTTGTTTCTTTACAGCTTTTTAAATTCAGTTTGAATAGTATTGTTATTCTTTTATTGTATAAGCATAGGCAACATATTATAACAAAAGGAACTAGCGATTTTTGGCAAGATATGTTCAGACTTGAACAGTAGTCTCATCTTTTTTCTGATTTGCTAACAGTAGTTATGGGCAACATTTGCATTTAAATATCTATCTACATCTATATCTCTCTAAATATATATAATGCCAATAACCCCTCAGAGGTGACACAGCAACAATAAAAAAAACATAAAAAATAGCAATGTACAAAATTGTCATCTTCATTAACCTCAGCAGTGTCGAGTTAATAATAAATAATTCCTTAAGTTATTATTTTATATGTATGTATTAATTTATTGCCATTTTAATTCTTCTGATGCGAGCTTTAAAATCTCCTTTTTAATTGCTGTCACCTGAACACTGCAAAAGCTGTTAGGAAGCTGTAAGGAAGCAGGTGGGACAAAGTGCAAATATATCTATAAGGGTGTTTGAAACTATCCTAACCCCCTTTTGAGTGCACTCCATTTGTTAAATAGCCTCTTTTTTTCATAGCAAGTAAGATAAGAGTTCATACAACAGTCTTGAGTGAATAAGTCACAAAATAAGTAATGTTGACTGACTTTCATTAGTTTAAAATCAAACAAATTTTTTCAAAATTATTTGAATTTGATACCAGTAAGAAGCCATCTTGTTTTTACTTTCCTCTACCATTCTGGTGAGTACATCCAACCACATTACCTACCATGGCCACATGTTTGTTGTAGAACTTACAACTCAGAAACAGATCTGACAACTGGAAAAGTAATAATTCTGGGGTTGTTGATCTCTGTATAAGATAAAGGAAGGCTCCAATTCTAAGTTTCAAGGTGATCAGTGATTCTCATTGGTGAGATTAAACTAGGATGAGCTGCCTATGGCCACTGGGAATCCTAGCAAATTCTAAACTTAGCACTTCTAATTTTGCACATGGAGTGTGTCCACTGCATGTCCCAGTACCTCACTTACAAGGGTTCTGGCATAAATCAGAAGTCATTGCAGACCTAAAACCTTCCCAGAAGGGTAGAAGACATGCTGGACCTCTCCCTACTACTTGGAGCAGAACCAAAAAGGAGCTCTAGATGGTAGGTTTTCAAATTGAGAAGAGTCTGATTACCTCCACATTAAAGGCCAGAGCAGCCCAAACTGAGGACAGAGTTTTCATTTGCTACAACCTTCTAGGGCTCAGGACTGTGTGTCCACACTGCATCTTTACTGGCAAGGAAATTCACACAGGTGACAATCCTGCATACCTGCCAGGCAGGGAAAGAGAAGAAATTAATGAAGTAACCGGAATCCACATTACAAGGGCAGTGGTCTGAATTGTGTCTTGGCATGGGACTTCAACCTCTGATCCATTAAATATTCAAACATTTTTTTAATACACCAGTGGAGACCTTAAGTGTATAATGCATGACAAATCTTCATCAAAAATAAGCCTTTATCACTAGTCACTAAATCACTAATGAATTCTGAATATCTTTACCAAGTTTGACCTCTGTAAATTTTACCTTTATATTTGTTTACATTTGACTGTGTTTCACATGTTTTTTTTTCGATGCTCAATAATCTTTAATTAAACTGAGACCAAACAACTGATCAGTGATTTGTGCAGGATTTGAAGGGAAAGAAAGAGAAATGAAAAGGAAGGGAAAGGTCCTTCATGATTAAACTTGCAAAGGTTTGTTGTGTTGGTTTCTTGAGATGATATACTGCCATCATGATATATGGCAACCCTCCTCCCCTACAGCTATAATTATAGAAAGTAGACTGTCTTAAAGGGTGACATAAATTTTAGATAGAAAAGCCTTTCAAAAATTTCCTCTTTCAACAGCAGTAGGGCATCCAAAACCCCATCAGTTTTTATCTATATTAATATTTTTAGCAGACATGTCCAGGGCTGAAACTTCTGAAAAACCAGATCCTGAGGTAATGAAAATCAATACAGACCTGTAGATATGATAGCATTAGTATGATAAGAATGTAAGTCTTTCATTGAGGCAATAATTGGAGTTTTGCACGCTTATAAGTTTTTTCTGAATTGAGAAATAACTTTTGGATGCATTCAGGTAAAGCCATTTGCAATTTAGCTTTGTTTCAGTAAAGATGATTTTTTTTTTTTCCTTTGGGCTTTCCTTGTTGAGGAATGATAGATAACACTCTTTATACTCTTACTTCAACTGATGGGCCTGCTTCTGGTCTATTCTCTGGTTTAAAGAAGACAAAGGAGAATTTCTGTGACAAGATTCTTTAGTAGCACCTCCAAGAAAAAAAAGTCTTTGCCAAGCTTGATAGGCTAGCCTGCAGGGATTATAGGAAAATTAACAGTGTGTCTTGAAGATTTCACAATGCTATTTGTCCACTGCTAATCTTTCTTAAAGTAACGTCTACCAATATGTGGTTGTATTTGAAGAGTTTAAAAAATCTGATTTTTTTTCTATCAGCAATATCATAGTATTCAAAATTATGGTCAGATCAGTTTTAGAAATCATCAATTCTACTGCAATGATAACCCTAATATCAGTACTGAAAGTCTCACTATGTACTACCACATTTGTATCATAGTAGATTTACTTCATAGGTGATAGAAATATTTAGCTATTGTTAGAAAACTGTACAGATATATACATGGAACAAGTATCTAAAATATATTTTAACAGCATTCAACTAGGGAAGTTACCTTGACAGCTCTTCTTGCATAAACACAATGAGTTATGGGATTAAGTCTTTTTCTCAAATTATAAATGCAGTAGGGGTTTGAAGCAACTTTCTGTCTTCTATCTCCCTCTGATTTTACTTGGACTGAATATCTCTAGAAAGAATCGTGATATGGGTGCAGTTTCATTACATCTTTTTCAGAATTTCACCCCCTCAAACAGCCTCATGTATATATATTCTATTAGTCTCTTGAGAGATTCCTTGATACAAGTTTAATAGTACCTTACATATGGTACAAGTAAGACTGGATCTTACCCCCATAGTTTCAGTATTTGCAGGGCAAAAAAAAAGTGTAAAATAAGAAGGGTAGTTACAGCACGCTTGCACAGCGACTGCCAAAATATGTGTTGGGACAATAAACGGCCCCTAACTGAGCTGTGCATTGTAATAACCATGTTGGTACTACAACCTGCTATTTGAAAATTACCTCATTTATGTCTTTGACCAAATAATTTCTGCAGCTGTAATGCAGATACTCTTATTCCTAGATTCTTCACACAACACTTCTTGCTGCTTTATGTGAGGCTGGACAGGGAGTAGGCGTTGCTTCATAATATTATACCTAGAGTATTTGTTCTTGTCTTGAAAAGTTACAGAGTTAGGGTTTCGCTTTAGATGTTGACTTATAATACAGTTGATTTAAATTTGGTTTTGTTGACAAGTAGTGTTAGAAGAACCTGAAGTTACTCTGAAGTGTTTTAAGTACTTTAAAACCTCTTCCTTGTGTTATTCTGGAAATCTGGTTTTTGATGCTATTTTTTTTAGATTAGGAAGAAAGGTGAGGAGACAGAAATGCTTCATACTATTTTGACTTCACAGTATTTAATTTTTAAAAGGATTTAAATAAAAGGATTTAAATATTTACATTGGATGAGAAACTATATGAACAAAATACTCTTGTATAAATAGACTGGCTTGTATAAAGGCATCTTCTATTTCCAGTTGTAGGCAATAGCAAAATAATCTTTGATCACTACTTCAGCACATTAAACAGTAGGATTGTAATATGTGTACTTATTTAAAGTCTAGTAACAGAGATTTCTGTCACTAAATTATGATTTTTTAAAATGTTTAAATTTTTAATGAAACCAAGTCTCTGATAAACTACTGTGTCTTTTCTTTAACAGCGTCTCCAGTCTACAACAGAAAAATGTCTCCATCATTACTAGTAAAATGTGAAAAAAAAATACAGTAATTTCACGAATATAAGCCGCACCTTTTTCATTGAAGAATCCAGCCTACCCCAGGAGTGCGGCTTATATTCAGGTGCGGCTTATTTATGGACAATTTCAGGAGAATTACCAATGCGGAAGTATGAGCTGCAAGGGGAACAGGCGTTCCCTGCCCCTCAGCTCCCACCCCCGCCGTTCCCCGTCCCTGCCGGCATTCCCCGCTGCTCGTGAGGCTGGTGCTGGGCGCTGCTGCCCCTCCCCGCCCCTGCCGGCATTCCCCGCCCCTCACACGGCCGGCGCTGGGCGCCACTGCCGCTCCCCGTGCTCCCGTGGCCGACGCCGGGCGCCGATGCCGCTCCCCGCGCTCCCGCAGCCTGCGCTGGGCCCTCCTGCCCCCCCCCGCGCTCCCCGCTGATCCCCCCATCCAGCTGCCCGCTGCTGCTGGTGCTGCTGCCTCCCGCTGCTGGCCGGCCCCTCCTGGCGCGGCCCTGGCCCTGCCTGGCCTGTCAGCAGCACCCCCACCCTGCCGCGCAGAGAAGAGAAAAGAAGAGAACTAAAAAAAAAAAAAATAAAAAAGTGTGGCTTATATTCGGATGCGGCTTATATATGGACAAATCCCGTGGCCGTCCTGGCTACCCAGAAGTGCGGCTTATATTCAGGTGCGGCTTATAATCGTGAAATTACTGTATATGTGAAAATAGTCTTCTCTTTGAAGACAGGAAAAATAAGAAAATGTAATATGCCATAGGCTTGAGAAGAAGAGTTGAAATAATAAAATTTGGACTCATAAATTAGCATGTTTTAGATTATCCTTTAGTTTCAGAAAATTATTAGATTGGGATGAATTTCTGTCAGTAGTGCTTCTTCATAGATGAGGAAATGAAATAAAAACGCAGAGAGTACACTCAAAGAACAAGGTCCTGACAACCAAAATCTTAGGGCTATATAAATGCTTCTGTATTTATTTATTTTTATGAGAAAGAAATATGAATTAAAAAATCTACTATTGGATAACAGAGTCAAAAGGGATGGACAGCAACTCTAATTAAATTCCACATGATGGGTGGCAGGGAATCTCTCTAAGATTTGTCATTTCCCTTCAGCAGATCTCAGTTTTCCTCAAGAAAACTGTCTTCCTCATCAGCATGAGCTAAAACAGTGGATAGGTGTTATTTTGCTCAGGAAGTACAGCATCTTTGGTCTGTCTATTTTTGTGTTGTGTGTCCTGGGATGGAGATGCTCCTGCAGACCTGGGAACTCTTCCCAGATGGGCAGCTGGTGCTGGGCTTGCCTGGAAGGGGAGCATGCCGCAGCTGGCTGAAGCTTATCTTGTGTAGGAAGCAGGACACAGGAAAGAAAACCCACCACTGACCATGGGTACACATCTGTCCTTCATTTCTGCTGCATCGTCTTCCTAGAAGCACAAGAATCTTCCTCTAAGGACTCAAAGAGGAAGGTAAGGTTTTCCCTCCTTGCATTTTGAGTCTGGCTGCAAGAAGAATCCCACTGGTTTCAATAACTTTGGTGGAGCAGAGTTTGGGATTTAACCCAGGGCTCAATTTACAGATAAATTCAAGGGAGAGCTTAGATTTTTGTGTAAACTTCTCACAGTTTTTCAAGAGAGTTGGTGGAGCTTGGTATATATTCATGCCTTCAGGCCAAAGAGTTAATTGAAGATGCATAAATGGTTGCTCACAGTCCCAACAGGAAGTCCCTCAGTTATCTAGTAATCATCCCAGACAGTCTCTTCCAGAGGGTGGCTCAGCATGATTTTAACGTAAATGTACCAAGAACCCATCTTTCACTCCTGACTGATTAGTCATGCAATACTGCTGTTGTAGACTGTGCTTGCAGTAGAATAGAAAAATTCAGCCAGGCTCAGCTCAATTCTTTCTTCCAGAGAAAGAATTCATTTCTTCAGGGAGAAAAATGAGTAATAGTTGAAATATAGTAATAGCTGAAATATAGTAATTCAGCAGTGTAATAAAAAAGCCCCAAACAATTAAGTCTTTGGTGAAAAATTTAAAAATTATTTTATTTTATTCTTTCATTTCCAGATCCTTGTCACTGTTTAACATAAAAATTATTTCATATGTTTCTGGTAGTGAGATCCCTGCAAAGAAAGTGCTCTAAAACTAGGAGATTGACCCACTGTTCCCCTATTAGAGGAACCTGGCTCCAAAAGCTCTGTTCTTATTGAATGTATTTATTATTAATTTATGATTTATGCTTATTTTTGGTGAATATAATGTATCATCTCATCTCTGAAAAGCCTGTGTTAAATGGGAGTTCCTAGTGTTATCAGAGGACAAGAAATCTGAAAAGAGTTTAATTTATAATTAAAATAATTTGTTTCAAAGAGAATATAATGTTCCGAAAATTGAAAGTTTTACCGGAGAAGAAAAACGTCAGATGTTAAAAAATTGGAGGAATAATAATTTCACTATTTCATCTGAGTAATTTCATCACAGTAATTAGTAAACTTTTTGGAAAGGGGATTAAATTATTTTTCCATATTATGACATTCTAGTAGCAATCACATGTGTATTGTAGAGATAATCTATTTTTTAAAATTTTGCTTGGAATTATGTAGAGCTGATTTAAATAGTTTCCTGTTTCCAGTTAATATTATTTCCAGGTTATGCACAAAATTTATAATGAGATATTCAGAAGTGGGATATGTTTTTAAAATGTTTTTTAAAAATGAAGCCCTCAAGGACCTTAGTTTTTGAAATGGAATATTGAAATTATGTCAAAAAACAAGTTTTGCTTTAAAAAATTCTCAATAGAATTTTAAACAAAATTCAAAGCATAATGAGAATAAATCTGTGATCAAAATATAAAACATTGTAGTGAAAATATGTGAACAATTTTTGTTCCTTTGTGAAAAAAGAATGACTTGAAGACACTTACTGGGGGAAATGAAGTGCAATTTTCATCCACTGGAGACATACTTTATTTACTGCTATAGAAAAGCACCTTGCATGTAGATTTAATATGTTGCTGTTACAATTTTCTTCTTCATATTCTCTGGTCTTTCAGCAAGAAGAACTAAGCATAGCTTCTTTTGAAGCCTCTTAATAATTTTCTGTTATCTGAATGCCAAATAATAAGACAGAAACATCTTCCTACAATAGAATATCATGCCAAAGAAGTACAAAGAGTAGACATTGAGCCCCATTGGCAATAATTGCTATAATCTGTTGACCCATCTCTGTTTGACGAAAAGACTGACTTTGACTCTTGTTTATTCAAGGGTTTATTTAATTTAGCTCTGTCTACTTCTGTCATGGCAGGCCCAATTACAAGATAGTTTCGTTTTCTACATATTGCTTTGTGCTCTAGGTGACAGTAGAAAACCAGTGAGGAAGGGCAGCATCAAGGAATAAGGTGTAAAAGAGATGATAGACTGAGGAGAAAACGAAAGAAGAACAAAGAAATTGCTAGTTTCACAAGTAGCCCACAGTGTGTATTGTTCCACTTCTATGAAGCAAAAATCTGTAATGCTGACTGGGATATTTGTGGTTAGGATATAGAAGAGTGTAAGAGAGGAATCTAAGGAACTGCCTTGAACATTCCTCTGGGTTTGTTTCACAGGAAGTGTCTCACTAAGGAGAGAACCACCTGCTCTGCCTCTCACCACTCCAGAGACATTTTTTTAATTTTTTATTTTACCATCTCACTAGGTTCATGACACTCATGCAGGGACAACAGAAAGCTCTAAAAAGATTTAACGGTTTTCTGATGGTTTCTACAAAGAACCTCCTGCACAACTCTGCATGAAGAAGGAATTTTTAGATTGTGAGGTATTTTTGAAAAGTTTTTTATTTTTTTTCCTGTTACATTTGCCTCTTCTTCCATATTTTGATGCCAAAAAACAGTAAGACACAACAAGACACAAAAAGAGACAGCAGACAAAATGAAGGAATTTCAAGGCCAGACTTTGAAGGAAAATACTTATAAAGCGTTAAGTGAGTTTTGGGTCATTTTTCACCAGACTGTGAGCCCTGAGATGTCACTTCAGAAATCATTTTGAAGGAAAACTCAGTAGAAATTTTGGTGAACAAACCCCTCCTTTCCTCACTCCTCAAGTTCCTGTCAGGGGCTGCTTTATAACCTGGAAGATATGCCAGAATGTTTTTCAAGTTAAACCACCAAAATCTCAAGTTGTGACAAATGATCCTTTCTAGTAGTGATGTTCTTCTTTTTTCTAACAGAGGGCACATTTTTAAAACAGAAATCACCCAAAGAAAATAATTAAAATAAATGAAGTACTGGTTGCACTTCATTACATATGATTTTGGGATGTTGCAGAGTCAGTAGCCAGCACATTAAACATTATGATCTTCAAATGTGTATGCAGTGCTCAGTACAACCGGGGGGGGGCCGGAGAGTGGTGCGGCCCAAGTGTAAAATAATGATATTTAGGCAGATCCTGCAAATGCTAAGAGTTGTTTTCCCCCAGAAAGAAGGCTTAGGCAATAATTAAAATAAGCAATCCACATTTGACTTAAGACAAAAAGAGTTAAAGGTATCTGTTTTTCTTTTTCACTTGGCTTGGTTTTGGCAGTCAAATTTAAGCATAAATGGAAGCATAAACATACTGTCTTTGAGAGTTGCTTTTACCACTGATGCAGTAGACATGCAAATCCAGGACATAAATTTAGCCTAAAAATGGCACTGCACAAGGATTACTGTTATATCTCCCTCTGTAGCCAGAAAGAAACTGGAAAAGAACTTGTTTCAGGATGAACTATAAATCAAGTAGAAACAGACACAAATTATATAGTCTCATCAAAAAAATCTTGCACCTTAATGTGATGCATAACATTGTTAACGGGTGCAGGCATAATATTTATTCTTTTGAGGATATTAAAATAGATGATAGGTAAATGTAATGGCACACAGGATTTCCAGTGAAGAGGCACAAGCACGGCTCTTCAGGACTTTGCAAACTTACTTTGCTAAATTTACCTCTCTTTTCACTTGTGATTTGAGCTCTTTTGTAGAAAACCCTCTTCATTCAGCATCTCCCCTTGCTTGTGATAGACTGACAATTTACACCACTTGAACTGATAGAAGTATGTGCAGAAGCTATAAAGGCAGTGGTAGGACTGTGTGTGAGTGCTTCATGTGATGTACACTCCACGTCTGTTACTGGAAGGTCGTTTGCTGTGGCTTCTGCAGAATTGCTGTATGTTGTGCCATCAAGAGAGTCAGATTCTTACATTGTGTATATGTGTTCTCTCTTGCATGGCAGCAAGTTTCTAGGTATGGGCTGGTGTAAAGGAGGTGAGGAATAGACCATTAGTATAAAAATAAATAACATACTCTTACCAATTCCCTTCAAACTCTTTAATTTTCCCTGGTTAGCTCTAATTCTCTAGAAGCAGCAGCCTGAGAACTTGAAGTTGTTATTCCAACTTACTGGAATGAGTTGGATTCTTCAAACCATGAGCTTATATAAAAGAAAAAAATACTTGCTAAGCACTTTAATTGATTCCATGTCCTTTTTTGTTTGTTTGCTTGTTTTGTTTTTTCCCATACTTTGCAATTAAAATGCATTTAAACTCCCCAAAGTATTTGGGAACTACTGTGCATTGTAAGCATACATTTTTCTAAACTTCATTAGTGACCATCTTCTGACCAAGAAAAAGGACAGTATATAATTTTTTAATAATTGCTTACTACTAAATAATTGGAGGAATTACCGATTTGGGATTAGATCTCTTTATTAACTATCTACATAATGGTTACTAGGTTCCAGTGTTACTGTGTAAGCTATTGCTATTTAAAATAAGGTTGCAACAAGTTGGTCTAAAGCATTTAGAGGTTATGAACTGACCTATAGCAGAGTTAACAGAGTCAGTCACTCATGTTCCTTCATAGAGCTTCTCTCTATTCTTTACTTTTAGCTTTTTCCAGTGTGTACTTTAGCTTTGGTTGTATGCTTTAGACTTGAAGAGCTACTTCCTGCACTGGGTCTCAAAGAATTAGTCCACAGCCCAGTATAAGAATGCATCATAGTAATTGTGTTTTCTTTCTGCATTTAATTGAAAGTATTTTTTGTGTGTACTACTGTTAGTGAATTTTAATTTCATTCTGTACACTTTCATATGTAAAAAAGTGTACAAATGTAGATATAGCTGTCTGGAGTAACAGCTGCAAGAGGCAGAAACTCAAACATGAAATAACAGCGATGACTTTTTCCGAAAGTGTTGTCTGAAGTCTTTAGCACTTTGAAACTTTTACACTTTAAAACTTGTATCATTAGTTAATGTTAGAAGTGTTTTTGTTCAGAACAGAACACTGAAAGTAGGTTAAATTACCAGTCTTATTTCTCTAATGTTTCTGTTCAAAGGCTCTGTGTATTCTGTGTTCTCTAAGTTAAGGAATAAATTGTCTCCCCATCTCAACTTGTAGTTCACATCATTTGTTGGGGTTACATCTCACACCTGGAAACCACAACTTTGTAGCAGTCATCTGTCTGTCCATCTTGGAATACCTAGAGAAAGAATAATAGTTTACTGTTCAGTAAATTGCCTGTGTCCTTGGATAGTATGGTCATTTTCAGTTCGGCTTTATTTTGTTTTGTTTCAGTTTGTTATCCCTGAGGAAGTAAGACTAGAAGTCATTTTAATTATCTCTTCTACCATTAGGAAACTGCTAGACAAGAAAAGAGTTTCAGCTCAACTTTTAGCTTCTCCCTAATGTCTTTTGAAAGACACATGTGTAAAGAAAAGAAAAAAGGCATTTTGCACTTTTCACATGCATTTTTTAATGTTACTTATTAACCTTTTCTATTCTCTGAAAGATTCCCTGATGTCTTGGATTAACATAAGAATAGGTTTTCAGAGCTCACAATGAAGATGATGTAGTTCATATGGTCACTTCATTATTCATTGTGTTCTAATATCTCATCAAATGAGATGTGGGCTTTTTTCCCAGTTCTCCTTGTTGCTGTCTATCTAGAACACATTTTCCCCCATAGGACAGTCACTTTGCATGGCATCTGTCTGCTATTGTCTTCACTTCAATTTATAGTTGACTGCAAAGACTGTTTTTTATATACTTGTATGAAGGACACCATATAAACATAAATTGTGTTGAATTACATAATAAAAAGCCTATTAGTGTGAATAACCTCTTTCAAGGTTGTCATAATGCATCCTTTTGAAAAGAAGATAGTTCAATACTGTGTTAACTGTGATCATTTAAAATGTAATATATCCAAATTGCTTTCTTTTTGCATGTGTAATGGGGTATTCTGAACTTTGTATCAAGGTCATTTTTTCACAATACCAATAACTAACACCACTGCTCTGAGACAGCCTAATAAATTATCTTTTACGTTGGCTTTAAGATAACTTGATGGCTAATTTTCTTTAAGAATATTCCTAGAGCTGCTAAACTTCATTACTTATGAAAATACAGAAGATCATTCCACTGTCTTTTGGCATGCTGTTTGTTATTCTGCCATTACGTGTAATTCTATTGCTCTGTATCCCAAAGAGGTGGAGATTAAAACCCATATGAAATATCACTGAACCCACTTCTGCTCCTGTGACTCTCCTGCCTGGTATGTAGAGACTGAGCTACCTAAGGCTGGGTCAGTGACATTTTTTCTTCTTTCTGAAGCAGAGAATGCTTTTCGCCTTGACAAGAAAACCACTGTGACTGCCTACATCAGCAGCAAATAGAATTAAGCTAAATAGTTACAAGGTTGAACTCTGGTTTTCTAAGAGAATAAAGCACATACAGACATTTGGTGTCTCCAGTTGGAAATTTTTTAGGAAAATTGTGGGAACTCAAACTTAGTTGCAGTCTTTCTTCACAGAGCAATTAATTTACCATGCGTGAGGATGCAGTAAGTACATCAAAAACAGGCCTGCAGCTTATATTATGTGTGCTACTCCTACACATAATCAGATTCACATGGAGCAATGCAATTATATGTTCTGGAAAAGGTTAGTACAATAAGAAAAATAATGGAACAATCTTTTTGTAAATCCCAGGTCAAGAATAGGTACCTTCAATGATGTTCTTCACTTTGCTTTTTATCTGAGATGTTAGAGGCACTTGGTGTAATTTAATCTTACTCGGTTCTATAGGTGAGAAAACAGACTTGAGACTACCCTGATGTAATCAAATAACTCAGCTTCTTGCTTTGCTATGTTTTGTTTAAAATGAAAAGCACACTATCTCCCTCATATAATTTTTAACTCTCCATTATTTGGTGTATATTCCTCATGCAGGAATCAAGTCCCTCTCTTAAACACAAGTATTTGTAGTTCTATCACTCTTTAGAGGTGGACTGAAAACATACTCTGTTATCATGCTTGTCCCCTCATGCACTGAGGCTTTCAGTGTAAAGAGATGAGTCTGCAGAATGGAGGTTAATGTTAGTGCTGTGTACTGTGAAGATTAGCCTCCAGGAAATGGTCTTCCTAGGCTCACATACTTCTGTGAATATAGCTATTTGCACAGATATCTAGAATTTTAAAACAGAAAAATTTGCATGAAATTCAGTCAATCCTCAACCTTCTCTTCTTGAAATCTTAATATACATAACTTCTAGTTTTGTAGCATGACAACACAGTGCTCCAAATAATTTATTCCACCTGCCTAGGAAATCATAAAATGTTTTTTTCTAGATTTTAAATATCAAAGCTTCTTTTACTGTAGTCTAAATAATTATGAATGCATTTTTTACAGATTTTCATGTATCTGCAGATGAAATATGTTTGTAGAACAATTTGTTAAATGCATAGTTGTGAATGGAAAAATAGGTAAAATCCAAAAATTTTGAAAATTGTTTCAAATCCAGGAGAATCAAACAGAAGAAATGTTCTTCTGAAGATTTAATTCTGTACCTTCTTGTAGAAAAAATGAAACAGAGAAGTTTGGCTAAATGATAGCAAGGTGAGGAGGAACCTTTCTTAGAGCAGGTAGAAGAGAGTTGATGGTCTAGGATATTCCCTACATCTTCAAGGTGATACAAACTGTTATGATTGCTATAAATTAAATAGCATCAATACTTCCTCTCAAGCAGTGAATTACTGAAAGCAGCTATGACTTGTGGCTGTTCCTGCCAACTGAAAGGGTGTTGTAATCCGTGTCTGAAAACTCAATCTGAATGAATTCCAACAAAGGCACCACCTGCAGACTTTGGCTAACAACCCAATGTTTGACACCAACACCTCCACATGAATTCCTGGAAGGACTTGCAATATCCATCTTGTCAGGAATGGGACCATATCATTGTCTTCAGACTAGCAAGTCACCTTCCTTAAGCATCATAATGATTCGTGGACCATGACCATGAGGATTTTCCTATCTGTTTTATGCAGTTTTTGCTGTTCTTTGTTGATTATTGTTGAACTGTCTAAAACTTTCAAAACAACCTAAGTAGGAAAGATGAGCACAAAACACCCAATTTGGATTTCCTTTTCCTTGCTGCAGTTAGTTCCTTCTGAATCTGTGGTGCTGCGAAGAAACATCTTGTATCAAATTATCAGTTTTGCTACAGAGTTATCTATTTTACAAGAGGAAAAAAACTATTGCAGCCCTTTGAGAAACCTGCATCCTGTTTTGTAAGCAGGGCCAAGCCACTGCTGCAATTTCTTTCATTCCTGCTGTTACCATTTGGGCAGCTCTTGGACTGAATCAGTTCAGTAACCAAAACTTTTTTGAGGAAATGTGGTGCAGAATATTTCCAGCTTCATGACCACCACGCTAGGCATCAGGAAAAGAAGAAAGCCAAACTAATAACACAGGAGAGCAGAAGAACTCTTTCATATCACCTGCTTATCACACTTTGGGTTTTCCGACACCAGTTCCATTCAGTGAGAAATTTAAAAGCTGGAAATAGGTTGTGCTCACGCTGAGTGATCAGAACTCCTGCTGCCCCTGCATGCTGTCATGAGACAATAATTTTGCATTTTAAAACCACCCAAAACTCAAATATATTTTTAGAAATAGTATGCCAGGTCTTTCCTCTTTTTTGATTATCATTTTATTTTATTTTTGGCTTTTCTTCTCTAGACAGAGTAAGCATTTCACAGATTTCCTTTGCATTGGAAGTTTTTATGCAGATAAGCAATTGTACTAAGTTTTAGAAGGAAAATGGTTTTGTCAATTGATTAACATTCCTATTCCCAATAAGATCCGTGGTTTTTTGTAGTAAATTTACAAATCGATGTGGACAAACTGATATGTACCTACACTGCTAAAGATGGTGAAGGTTAATTAGAATCAGATTTATGCCCAGATATTGGTGGCTCTGCCCATTCCTGTACTTGTTTGCTAGTTACTCTGAAACAGCAACAAAAAGTACAGGGAGCTGCCCCTGCACCTGCTGTGCAGAACATTGCACTTTCTGAGATGGAATGACTGGCAATTGATTCACAGAATTTGGAGTATGTAGCTGAGAATTTGACGTTGTTTAAATGTTGGAAACTTGCCTTTTACAACAAGGCAACTTCTTTAATCTGGCTCTTTAGAGTCGTACTCACTGACACTTAGAAAATTAGGACTGATATCTAGTTATGATCATGCAATGTTGTTATATTCATTTAGTGAAACTGGAAATGTACAAGATATTTTTGATTATGAGTTCAGGAAAAATCAAGTTGCCTTGCACTGAATGTCTATGGACAACCTGAATTAAGTGATCAGTTATCATCTCTGTAATGTCCTACATGGGATTGCCTCTTCATAAGTTCTACTGAATATATTACTAATACAATATCTAACTGAGATTTTAGATTACACTTCATTCTGTAGAAATAAAAGACTGATAAGTTAACAATGACTAAAATATTCATTCAAAATTATTTTTCCGTGTTAAAACAAGAAAAAATCATTTTATCTTAGACTGCCTTATACACAACACAGGATATAAATATTTTGTCTGATAATTACTGCATTAATTCTGGAAAATAGAGGCTATTCTTTACATAAATAGCTTATTCTTTTATTGAAAAAACAAATGTGGAAAGGGATTAGTTGTGTTACCTTTGCTGGTGTTTTTCTGAATTCTTCTCAACTGCCTGCTCATTCCACACCTCTTACTACTGGCTGAATTAATTCTCTGTGATCATCAATTCTTTTTTCCATGTGGAAGGTTATGTAAGGCTTTAACCTAACTATCCTGCTAATACTGGTGTTGCATTATTAGATGACTGTTTCAGTCTGTATGTACTAAAAATGCATTTAATTAATTTAAAAAAGTATTTATTTAATTTAAAAAAGTATTTACATCCAAAGAGAAGGATTGTACAGGGATGTTTTATGTGTTTTCTTACTTAAACACGCGAAGTTCAATATATAAAATGCTAGTTACATATATCATGATTTTACTTCCTTTTCAAGTGATAGATTTGTCCAGAATTAGATCAAAAGGACTATCAAAAGAGCTACTGCTACATTCACTTGGCCCTGCTGAGATTTTACGTATTTCTTTATTTTGTGGATTTTTCATTTTTCATCTTTTACTTTGTGTGATTCTTTTATGCGTTTGGCTTCAAATGCAATAGAAGCACCATGTCCTGGAGCGTAGTTAACCTGCATGGTCATTCATACACTGATTTACAAAGCCCTTAAAATTCCTCAGTTGCTGCTACACTTTTCCAAAACATACTCCCTACTGTCTTTGCATAGATATTGAGCATTCTAAGAGTTGCCTTTCCTTGTCCCTTTGCTCTATATGTGGGACAACATGCATCACCTAAGAGGTACATTGATAAATAAATACAGTATCAACACTTTTAATGTTTTAGAGCTCTTCAGGTGAAACTTGCTATATTTTATAAATGTCGTTATTGCCCTGTAACAGCTCCACTGTGATAATTGCTTCCCTTTGTTCCTCCCTGAATTTAAAGACTGAAGAAAATTGCACTGAGGTAAATATTTGTGATACTGATTGCTTTCATTGTGATATCTTCTGAAAATTTCAGGTCTGCAATTGATTTTATAGAACTAGGGAAGGCAACTCCACTCAGAACCATGTAGCATACGCACAGTGCCAGAAACTTGACAGATGATGATGCTTGACATTGATATTTGGTGACATAAAGAAGTACTAGAAAAAACATAAATATGGGGAAAAGTATATGAGACCATCATTAATCCTAGATTTTTAAAAAGAAATCAGCTTTAAAATGAAATATGGAAATTATTTGAAATAACATCTGTTAGTAATAATAATTATCAAAGATGAGTGAGTTCTGCTTGACAAAGTACACGCATGCGACATGTGCTTCCAGAAAGGCCTCTCTTTCAAATATGAGATTAAAAATTTACTAAAATTAATTTTCAGGCTGCATCAATCTTTTATCAATACCCAAATTAATTCAGAATTTTTTTACTTCCTAACACAAAAAAATAAGTTACAGTACTAGAAATACAAAGCATAGGAATTGCAGTCCATTGAAAGTGAAGATGAATTTAATTTCCCGGTCAGTTTGGCCCTTTAATCCAATTTTTTGAGATCCCTTTTTAATGCTAATGGAGAGCTTCATTGAAACTTAAAACAAGCAAAATTGAGCTTTTATTTTCATAATTTTCTGGACCTTTTATTGTGGTTTTATCTTTTTTGTCTTTTGCCAAGCTGTCAGGTCACTAAAGACCTGATGTGCTTGTATATATCTATGTATTGTCTGAGATCCAAGATGACAACTGAAAGAGAAAAAAATCTAGAATAGGATAAGCAACACTTCTGCCACCCACACATGTTCTGAAAGGCAATTTATAGGCACTTTTTCTGCTTAGTGATGAAAAAGGAATTGTCAGACATCACTTCCTACCAGCATCATTCAACTGAAGCAAAAAGGTGAAGAGTCACCCTGACACTGTTTATCAGGCTTGCTCAAATACTTGGATGCAATCACAGTAGGAAGTTTGGAAATGCTTCCTTTCATAAATTGCCTAAGAAAGTGCAGTTTTCATTAACCAAGCTGAATCAGAATCAGCTTTATTCATTTATTAAGGTTAGACACTTGATGCTTTTTTCCACAGTATCTAAAAACAAACTAGGAATAATTCTTGGATTTTGCCTTATATCAAAGAAGATTGTACTCTCTGTTAATCATCCTTGCTGTATGTTGAAGTAAACAGGAACATACAGAGGTATTAAAATCAGATTTTCAAGAACACAGATTTAATTCCGAGCAACCGTTGTTTTTTATTAGTATGATGAGATTATTCATTCCTAGATTTTTTTCATTTTATTTTGTTTTAATTGTTTCAGTATATTATAGTGGGCCTTGGGAAACAACAGAGAAGAGATTGAGAGGGGCCAAAGTGGATAATAGCAGTTATATGGTAAGAGAAGGTATTAGCTTTTTGACTTCTTTATTTAGAGCCAAACAGAGCTTTTTCCTTACTAAATCAGGGATTAGAAGTAAATAATAAATACTAAGATGTTTATACAAGAAGAATTTAGGGAAATTATCTTATTAGGCAGTTGAGAGAGTAGTGGAAACTCTACAGGCAGTAGAGGTTATGACATATCAATAGAGAATTTGCATAGGTCAGGATCCCTACTTCAGGACTGTTAGAAACTGTTTATTCACTTATTTACTTGCATGTTTCTTCTTCTTGCAAGTACTTTTAATAACTACTATTTCATTTAAAAATATAAAGCTGTTTGATCTCTGGGGTTCCAGGATATAACACCCAGAAAATTTTCTGAAATACATATCATATTATATGCATTAAACACATCTAACTTTTTTAGGTGATGCTTCCAAGGAACAAAAAATGCTGCTTTCCTAATTTAGTGCTCTTCTGTGTTTTAATATTTTTATTCTACATTTTTTAAGTCAGTATTCTGTATCAAAAAGTCTGAAATCTGACATGAGAGCTAACTAATAGTAAATCTAAATGAAGTCAGAGGGACTAGTTCAGAATGACAATATTAATTGTAAGAATATCAGAACTGTATAACCAATAGCCTGCTTGTACACATTTCAAGCCTTTGTACTAATTCCTTATATCTCTTAGCAAAGTTCAGAAAAAACCAAGAATCTAAACTTCTTTATTATTTGAAAAGTTCTTATGATGATGTCTGTTCATTTGTCATGGAAAACAGAGCAGGATGTCAGCTGCATTTTGTTCTAAGATTCTGAGCTTAAGTTCAGAAAGCTACTTCTACATTTTATTTGCAAGGAAGAGAATATGGGAAATGTAGAATTCTCCATCCTGATATCCATGAGAACCAAATCAGCTAGAAGTTTTGAGTGAAAGGAAGAAGAGGAGATTATGTTGCATGAGACTGAAGGGGACACAGAGGGAACAAAAACCCAGACTCATATCAGACCATGTTATTGAAAGGCCAGATCACTGTATTTGTGTGCATGGATACAACATTGCACTACAGCTATGGAATAGAAGCATAAGCTCTCATCTGTCACCATTTTCACTTCCTCGTCAAGTAGATTTAACTTTTCAAAACAGAGAAACATTTATAAAAACAATAGTTTATATTACTGTGGAGTAAGGAAAAAAAGATTGGAAGATACAAGTAGAAGTGGAGGATGAGCTAGTAATGCTGTACTGTAAAGGTGCCCCATTTGTTTATCTCTCTATTTATTTATTTATTTATTTATTTATTTTAGTAAAATATCTGTTTCCATGAAATGCAGAAATGTAGATTACTCCGAATCTTCTCCTTCCCAAATGTGTACAGAGCATGTACAATGACTGGGTGACTCTCAGATCAGGTGGGATGATAGCAAAGCTGCTGTCTTCAGCATTGGCAAGAGGAATCCTGTTAAGTTAGGGATGTTTAAACTTGCTCTGATACAGTTATATCTGCCAAAATAAAAGTTACCTAGCTTTGGTTTTATCTCTAAACTTGACCAAATGAGTTTTGACAACACTGGCAAGATTTGGTTAGTGAAGGTGCAGGAAAATTTAGGAGAGAAGCAGGAAAATAGTGCAAAATACAGAAGTCTTAAGTCTTGCTGCTGTGCATTAATCCAAATTTCTCTTAATTTCTTTTAAGGCCAGCATGTCCAATTGCACATATGTTTAAAGAACTTCAAATAACTAAATTATTTTTATATGTACTAAACAGCAGAGATGAAAGAGAACAGAATGAGGCCTCTAAACGTCTCAAGCACACTTCAGGATTTGATTCTATCAACCACATGCTGGCACCTATCCAAATGTATACGATTCGTCCATTTCTTCATGGCAAAAAGAAGCATTTCAGGTAGTTTCTCAACATCATTCATCTTCTTAACTGCAGTACAGATGAATCTAAAGTGTCTAATGTATGTACATGCACCAGCCCAAGAAAATAAAACTCATTATTGATGTCTTTGGGTAGTGAATTCACTTTGGTGCTGGTAGTACTGGCTGGAATACATGAAACATCAATACTTCCCATCTGCCAAACTCCAACACCTTTCCTTCCTCCTAAAACCAAACAAAGCAAATTCATATGTGGGTGGGTTTGTTCTTTTTTTTTTTTTTTTGGTTTTGGTTTGGTTTGCTTTTTTGTTTTTTTTGTTTTTTTTTTTTTATTTGTTGTAGTTGTTGTTGTTTTGTTGCTTTTTTTCCTCTTGACCACTAAAATTTTAGATTCAGGGTTATTTCATAATCAGATTGAATAAACTTTAATTTTTGTCCTAATACCTCATATTGATCTCTTGGATTATATTGAAAGCAGTTGCAAAACAAGAAGCTTCAATGATAATATCTGGACCTGAAAGGGAAGAACTTTGGGTTTGGGCATAATTGGGCAGGGGAGGCGGGAGAGGCATTTGGGGTTTTTTATTCCCATAAGTTTATCAAATGTAGGGACTTCCTTCTGCCTGAAGGCTACCAGTTTGAGTTAAATTACTTCTGCTTATATTTGGAAACTGTTAAGGTATGGAGTTAGTTACAGTCTGTTAGCTTATTTGATTTTGTGGAGATGAAGTGAATTTTTTTCTTTCCCTTGATTCATTCTTTTCATGAATTCCATGGTACAAAAATTAGGAGCGGTCAACTCAGACTGTCATTAACTCAATTAATAGAAAGATATTTTTCTGAGATATAAGCATACATATTCTCTGGTTTATTGTCTTGTTTAACTAGAGTGCACTTGGAGTGCAGGATAGCGACAACACAGTAGTGGGTACCCATTACTCTGTTACTGTGCAATCTCCTAACATTGCAGCTGTGTTAAGTGCTGTGAAAAAAAAAAAAAATTACAGCAGCTTCAAGACTTGCTAGAGCTTGACTTTTTGCTCTTTCTGATAGCAGGTGGGAAAATATGACAGCTTCTTCACGGGAGTTTTAATGATTTCACTGCAGTGGAGAAAAATAGTTTTCAACAGTCAGTGGGGGTGTTTATTTAAAATATCCCAAACTGTCACTTATTCAGCCACATAGCAAAGTTGTTGAGGATGAATTGACAGAGTTGTGAATCAAGACTTCCTGCCCACATGCTTTCCTCTCTTGTCAGCCTTGTCAAATTTCTCTTGCTGAAATCAAGGAACATTCAGTTCCTTTAAAAGAAGTGATCCATTCTCTGTGAGCACAGTTCTTTTTTCTTCCTGCCTCATAGGTATTTAAAAAGCATTAATCTTGTTTATTACCTGACTGATAAGCACTGGGCAAAAAATCTGTCAATGCATTTTCATTACTGAAATTAGATCAGAGCTTTTAGAGTGTTGTTAGAGTTACTGGGTAGAATTTTAAAATACACCCAAATGACTTGGAACAGATTCACCATTTCCACTTTTTAGTTACACCATTATTAATTCATACATTATACAGAGGGGATGAAATTAAAATTTGCATTTCTTTTGTGATATATACCAATAGCAATTATTTATGTTGGAGAATGATGCATGAAATATGACTCCAAGACATCATATTATGGTTTTGGTTATAGTCATACTCTGAGGCAATGGAGTACAGATTCTGTCATCTTTACTCAATCCTGTAAATAAAATGCTTAACATGAATGTAATTACAAAAGAGATCAGTATGTGGTTCATGCAATAATATGTTTTTTCTATGTTTGCTGCCATAATTGTGATGGATTTTTTTTCGATTTTTTTTCCTTTTTTTTCCCCAATGAGCTATTAATTTTGAACAGTGAAGACTATCTAATCAGATAATCTCAGGAGAAAACTGGAATCTGTTCAACAGCAAAGTTTATCTGGGCCTCTAGGAATTAGGAAATCAGGGGTTTTCAGTGACTCTCAGACTTTTAACATTGGTAGCTGGTGATACTATTTTTTAAATTTCTGTAGTGACTATTACAAGGTCAGTCATGGTTTAAACCCTTCTGACAAATCATTACTATACAGATGCTCACACACCCACACCCACCCAGCAGGATGAAGAGGAGAAACAGTTAAAGATAAAACTAGTGGATTGAGGTAAGGTCAGTTTAATGATTGAAATAAATATGACAGTAATTATAATAACAATAATGGTAACAACAATAATGACAACAACAGTAATAATAATAGGAGATGAAAGAAAGAAGGAAAGAAGGAAAGAAGGAAAGAAGGAAAGAAAGAAAGAAAGAAAGAAAGCAAGCAAGAAAGCTCAAGGGAAACAAGTGCTGAACAATACCATTTCTCACCATCCACTGACTGTTGCCCAGCCTGTCCATGAGCGTGATTGGTGACTCCTGGCCAACTGCCCCAGTTCATACTCTCTCTTCCAGATTCTTTAGTTTTGTGTCATTTTGAAAGAGTCCATTTCAGATTTTTACCCTGATTCCTTCTTACTGGTGTCTCTTTTATCATATATTTTTCAGACACAAGAATCTAAGACACAGAAGTAATGCTCTTTAAAAAATTAATTGAAATATTGTAACTTCCTTAATTCTTTCCACGTCCTCTGTATCATGTTCTCTATAATAGGTGTTACTGCAGATTTGTCTATTTCACAGGGTACCCCCATCATTTCCAGTTCCAGGATCGTAAGATGTGCCAGGCTGACAGAGGGGGGTAAAGAAAACTGCAGGAATATAAAGGGAGAGAGGAAAACAGCTGAGATAAGTGGAAGTAGCCTATAGAACAAATGAGGAAAAAAAGAGTTTTACATCCTCACAGAAACTGTCTGCACTGCCTCCTTCACCCTCAAACCACGAGAATCTCTAATCTATAAATTTATAGAAGAATAAGTAGGGAGTGGTTAAGCGTGGAATAGTTGTATGTAAATATTTGAAGTTTTACTGAATGAATCAGATAAAAATATGACCAGAATGGAAAAAAGAGTGTGAGTGTAGTGGAAGAGCAGTTGGAAAGAAATGTTCCCTCTTGGGAATGTTTGTGGAGACCCTTAAAAATAAAAAATCAATCAGAGAGAAAACAATCTTAGAGCCACTGCCAAATGTTTACATATATTCATGAACCCTTCCAGACTTAAAAGAGATTTTGTCTGTAAAGGCTACAGCATTAAATTAGCTAGGTCAGCCTATGCTATCCAGAAGTGGGAAGCTAAGATTTCCATTACACATGTGCTTTTCTCTGTACTAACAAGACAACTTGCGGTTTCTAATCTTAATAATTAAGAGTTTATCAGTCTTCATGGACTTGAAGTCTGCATATGTAAATTTATTATTTTTTTTAATCATGAGCTGTGCTGAACTGTTTAATTTCATTTTTCAGAATCCCCCATCTCTCCTGGAAAAATTGGGTATTGAAACTGAAATGCGATAGCTCTCCATCCTAGGTAGTCTGATAAATTACACACCACCATCCAGAGTGACAATCCCAGTCTATTGCATTTGATTTAATACTTTTAAACTTTGTTATAATAAGTTTGGCTAGGAAAAAATTGGAACTACAGATGTTCATTTGTACAACTAAAATAGTATGGCTTCCTTCCAGCATGGCCTGTTTTCTTCAGCCAGGAAGAAAAACCAAGAAGGAGAGAAATTTGAACAGTTGTATTGCAGCAGGAATCAGATACTGACTGCAAGATCAATGGGTTAGGCTGGCAGTGATCCGCTGTAGCAACAGAAGGCATTTGTAATAAAATCCAGTCTGGGAAATTAAAGTAGATGATACAGGTATGCGAGAAACTATCCCTCGGCAATTGAAGGTGCTGTCTCACTTAAAATATTGGAGAACCAACCCATTTGCAGTCTCTTGTAGGGGGGGTAGACAGTTGTCAATCTTTGTCCTTTATCTGCTCATGAGAAAGGCATATTTTGTATAACATAACCTTTGGAAAATATCTCGGCTTTCTTGTCTTAACAGTGCTATTTTCTGCCATTTTCTGACAACAGTAACAGCCTCCCAAGATAGATATTGGGATCTGTCTGCTAGATAAATCTGAAGGAAATTATAAATATGGGCTTCCAAAATAAGCATTTATTTGCACTTCAGCATTGAAAACCACACATATTGGACACTCACTTATGATCTGTGTCTGCCTGCCTTCACATTTCTTCTACTTCTTTGGCTACAGGCCCTGAAAAGTAATTGCTGATAAGAAATGTTATTCAAGACAGATAGAAATGTTAATGATTATGTCTGTGCTACACCTGAGATCATGTAATAACTCATGTCTTACAAGGACTAATTATATAATTAGATTGCGATATGGATGAAGTACAGCAATCACAGAGCCCAAGCTGAAGGAAAGAATTTTGATATATGTAATTTTGATACATATTATCCTCTGAGCTACTGTTCCAGCACTTAAATTTGCAAACAAGTAGAAATGCAGGACATTTTCAATGCCTGTTCAGACATGGAATATTTTTTTCAATGTTTTATCCTGCTTACTCTCTTAAATTATCTATTTTTAGATTTCCCTTATATATTTACATAATTGGCCAAAACAAGATCCTAATTTTATGTCATAAAGCCAAACAAAATATTTATCATTCTGAATGAAAAATCTGTTTTTCTGACACATCAGTATTCCACTGAACAACACATACAACAGCAAAGAATTTTGTGAAATAGTTTCTTAGCTCTCTCAAAGAGCTTTTAAACTGCTGACTGCTAAAACTTATGGAAATGAAAAAATTGCATTATATCCACCTTTTTTTTCGTTTTTCTCTGAGTTTCACCTTTAATTTGTTTCCAGAAACAGGGTATTGGGCTACATCTGTTGATTTTTGGACTGAACTATACTAGCCTTTTTTTTTTTGCTTCATTCTTTATCTATAGATCTTGCAAATACTGGTATCAGGCATCTGATGCTCTTGCACCTTTTTCATTTTACACAGTAGCAATAGCATTTAACATAATCCAAAAATATGCTTGCTATCATGTCCCAGAAAAATAGAATAGGCAATTTTTCATTAAAAAAACCCAACAAAAATACATTAATGAATGATAGAGTCTGGACCTGGTAGAGTATTTTGACAGCCTGATGATGGTCTTTTTGGTTTTATTTTTTAAATCTAAAGTAGGCCTAGCTTTAGTTAATTCATGGGTGTTAACCTGCAAGGGCTTGCTAAGGCAAAAGAGGTAAAATACAACTACATGTGCACATGATCACAACTAACATATAGCGTGTAGTGGCATTAACTCTTTAAGATCTTTAGGATTATGGTAGCTCCATTCTGAAGTTATAATTTCCTGTCCACTGAACTTAAATGTTATGTAGATCCTGTAGAAGTGATTTTAATGCGTTTTCTTGATCCTTCATTTCTTCTAGAGTCTATGCCTGCTGTTGGATCCTTTTTAAGTCTGAATATTGTATTTAAGTGAACTTTTGAGTTCAATGGAAACCTTACACAGGAATAGTCACCGGATTCCCAGATTTCAGTGACTTTCTAAGGAAACCAGTATGACAATGGCAGGAATCCACTTCCATTATGATCTCTTAATGTGGGCTTCCTCACACTTTGAAATCTCTGCCAGTTAATATCTTCAGTCAGAGACTATCATGAAAAAGGTTTGAATGCTTCCTCTTCTGGTTTCTGTTCATCATTATATGGAAAAGGAACATCAATTCTTCAGGGTTTGCTTTTTTATTGCATTTGAAATGGTTACTGTAGATCATCGATTTTAACACAAGGCTAGAATAATTTTTTATTTAAGGTTTTTAGGGTCAATAATATTACAGCCTATATGGCAAATAATTAAGTAAAAATTGTCATACAAAGGCTTCATATTTGCCTAGGGAAAACTGTCCTGAACATAGGGTTATCATTTCAGAAATGCAGTCATCTGATATTCTACAGATACCAGTGAATAATAAAATTAATCCAATAGGCAGTTCCTTTAAAAGAGAAGATGTAATAGATCTTACTTGCTGAATTAATTGATTTTTCATGTAAACGTAATCTTTTTCTGAAGACAGATTTGTTCCCAAGAATACAATTTGAAGTAATGAGGTTGCCTAAATCTGATGGTGTCTCTACCTCATGTTTGAAAACTTCAAAGATGAAAGAGAAATTTACAATCATTTTGCAGTCAAATTTAAATAATTCATTTGCTTGCTTACTGTTCAAAGCATACTAATAAAGTGAAATCTGTTTCACAGTGAAGATTTCACAGCCACAAATAATAAATGTGGCTAGGAAATATAATTTATTGAGCTAATTTTTGATTATCCCATTCAGAGGGATAGCAAATGTTGTGGAGACTGTGTTGCTGTAGAACTTTCCAAAATGTGCAATGCATTCATGATGTTGGGCCATTTGCTGTGCAATAAGTTCCTTGATGTGAAGTTCCTTGATGTGAAGAGAAGTTGTGGGTGAAGAACTTTAGACCTCATGCATCTCAAAGCTTATCAACAATACAGTCTTGTCTGTCCACAGGGATTGCACATTAGATGTCATATTGGAATCCATAATGGAACTTGCATGGTCTTGAGTAAAAAGGTCATCTTCCACTAAGATACGATTTTTAATTTTTAATTAAGAGCAAGTATTTTCCTAGAATGTAATGGATTACAGGATAAATATAAATATCTTAAATTCAAACAAAAATTTCACTCTGTTTAATGCTATTTTTTTCTTCTTCTTCTTTTTTTTTCTTTTAATAAAGAAACATGGCAGGAGAGGGGGTTAGGTTGTGTTAGGAGGTTAAGCCTCTCTCCTGAAAGAGGCACTGAAGGGTTAGGACACTATAGATGTAGCTACTCTAGCTAGTGATGTGCCAAAAATGCAACAAACAGGTGCTAAGATTAGACTTCATGAATTGTATACATAAGAATAAAGGATGTTCAATGATGTATCATCAAAAATTCAATTTTAAACACTTGAACATGAAATTTCCTCTCATTTTGATGAAAGTCAGTTGAATTATTTTAACCAGAGCATGGGTGAAAATGTTGATACCATTTAATCTCTTCCTAGCCTTGAGGAAAACATAGTGGGAGTATGATAATGAAAATGTTAAGTTGGATTCATTCAGAAGTGACACTGTGATTGGCAAGATGAATGAGTAGCTGCTTTGCTAGATGAGGGTTTTCTTATGAAAATCACCTTAAGATGGCAAGTTGGTGTCTGTCATATACAAGGACAATTTCAGATTTTGTATACAGTAATTTCACGAATATAAG
>VRYO01000406.1:1426593-1490202 GCA_009812075.1 Sialia sialis
CTTTATCATTACAGTAGTAGAAAATGCTGATGTTGAGCAGGACACAGTTTATTAGAAAAAAAAATGTCGAGCAAGAAGAATCGGTTTTCTGCAGAAATATATATATATTACCATTGTTTTACATACTTGGGGTTAAATAAGTGAGAAAAATTTGTACTGTAAGAAACAGACAAGATTTCAAAGGAAGTATCAGGAGGTAAAGATGCCTTCATCAAATCTGAAAATACCTTAGAGTCCCTAATATCTTCTACTTCCTAATGCTAATGGTGGTTGAGATCATCTTTTGAAAGAATGCTTCTATTTGTTAATGTGTGTATTTGTAAATCTACTGGATTGCAAGCTTCACTGAAAACAAATAGCTTTTACAAGTCCTTAATTGTTCCCTTGGGAAACTAATGAAAGCATGTATTACCACTGCATGCCACCTGTAATCAGTTTTATAGTGTGTTAATTATAGCACCTATAGACAACCAAACTTTATTATTTGCGATGTTGTAGTAGATACTTGGTAAAAACTCTGGTAATAAAATTGTGTACCAATGGTTTTAATGGCTTCCAGATGATGACGTTAGAACTGTAAAACTGTTTCCAGGTGAAACACTTTAGTTTGCACTGAAGTGTGACTGTAATTCCCCAGTGTGTTTGTTGTTTGCTGTGGCTATCTCTTAAGCTCACCCATTGCTCAGAGTGTTGAAAGCTGAAGTTCACAGTTCCTGTTAGGATTTTTAGTGATTATTACTCTCCAGGTGATACTGGTTTTAGATTCATAATGTAAAAATACGGTAGGAATATTTTGTTCTCATAATGAATATGACCAGAATAAAGCTTTTGCTTTTTAACAATTTTGTTTTCCTTGTAATATTAGAATAAATGACTGCATTTCAAAATATTTTTTGAAACCTTCTTAGTACCTTTTTTTTAAGCGTTAATAATGACTTCCATTCTTTAATTGGAGATGTGAGCTGCTGCAATTCCCCAGCATGAACACTTTCCTTATTGGACCATTAAGCAAATCTTCTGCAATGCTGAGGTTTAGAAAAAACAGTAGCTCTTCATGTTTGCATGAGGAAACTTTGCAAGGCTCTGACATAATTCTCAATTATTACCAAGATAGGCTTCCTTTCTTAATTACTTGTTGGAATATTTAGAGACTGCAAGATTTTTTTTCAGGGTATGAAATAAAATCAGTTTTCTTTTTCCCTCAGAATTCTTTTTTTTTTAATTTATGGTGTCTAAACATGAGAACTCTAAGTTTGTAAAATGACTTTAAAAGAAATTATTGTTTCGTTAAGTCCATACTATAAAGTCAATTCTAATTGTTTAGATGGAACAGTATTTTGTTACAGTTGTGTTTAAAATAAAATTAATTTTTAAATTTGTAGTTATTCCATTTTGTAGAAATAACATAGAATATATTAAGTTAGATACTCAAATATGGATACTTTTGGAACTATCATCATTTATAGGAAGGCATCATTATTATTTTCTTGGTTATAATATTTTAAATTTACATTTCCAGTAATTAGCCCTGTATTGTGAAAAGTCTTGATCATGTACAGATCAGTAAAATTTAGTCACTTAAATTAGTAGCCTAAACATTAAAAGAAATTCCAACTTTTCTAAGTGACAGATTTCATCTATGGGTGTACTGTTAGAGCTGTTCTTAAATCTCTACATAATTTTAAAACTAGGAGGCGTATGCTTATCTCTGAAATAGACTTAAATAAATATTCAGGTATTTTCTCAAATAAATTTATTTTATTTTATTTTATGGTGTGTTTAGCCCTAAGTTTTTTGCATAATGCTAGAACACAAAATCAGTTAGTTTTTCTAAACATATTTTAGAATTAAATTTTCTTATAAAGAAACAGCACAGCAGCACAGAGTCCCATTAACAAAATGTCTGCATGCAGATGTGTTTCAGGGTTTAAACCTTTGCAAATTTTGGAGTCAAAGGAAAAATGAATCTAATTTGATTCAATACAGTCAAGAGAGAAATAAGAATGTGCTGGCTCATTAACTTCTCCGTCACATAAAATAAATTTTGATATGTGTTTTGGCATAAATCAAGGCCAAAGATTTTGAAATATGTAGAAAGTTGGCTTGATAAGGCAAATTGGGAAGGCCATCAGAAGGAACTGTTGAAAATTACAGTCAACTTCCGGGCAGTTGATTCTGCGTAACAGCACTATGGTGCAGGGAAAAGTGAAACAAGCTTTCAGCCTGATTCTAATTGTCCCTGATCAGAGTGTGCCTGATTTATGGATGTGAGTGAGCACAGAGGCGCAGTGTGCAGTGCTCACTCAGCCAGGCAGCGTGATTACCCATGGCAGAAGTGCCCAGTCTGCTGCTGATGGCAGGGCAGTGATGGACGCGCTAGCTGATCAAATAATATGTTTTACGCTCACGAGGAGCCCGCAGAATTACTGTCAGTGTCTCTGACTGCCAGGCCAAACGAGTCAGTGTACAACACTCTCCTGATCCCTGCTGTACTCTGTGCTTGGTCACTGGTGTGACTAATGTATGCTGATGTCTCAGTCAGCTTAACTAGAAAGCATCTTGTTGTTCATGGTATACAATAGCGCCTGTTACCCCTATAATTTACTAGTCTTGGGTTAGGTTGAAAAGGCTGCACTTCTGATACGTGCATTTGATTTTAATTATATTTTACCCTTCCAACTGCTGTAGAGTTTGTGATAGCATGGCTGAAGACTAAGTTGCGCCATTCTGTTTCATGCCAACTATATAATAATTTCAATTTGGTAAGAGTTCAAGTTTTGCTGTTAAGAGCAAGAAGCTCACTTGAAAAGTAACATGGAATCAGAGTATTCTAAGTTGGATCTGAGACATTAGTTCAAATTATTTCACTGGGTAAGTTAACAATAAGTCATTAGAGAAGAAAAAAGGTGGAAAACAAAATCAAACAAATTGTCTGAATTTCTGAAATGATAAGTCCTGAGAAGCCTTTTTGATCACACTTATCTGAGAGGATTTGATAAGATGTGACATGACCACTCATTACTTAAAGAATATACCTTTACATACACAAATAAAAACTGCAATAAGCAAGAAGCATCAGTGAAGGAAAGCGTTTATTGAAAAGAAAGAGCAATGCTTTGTAAATAATGCATTTAACTTCTTTTTCAAGATAAAGCCCATGCACACTTTCATTGAATTCAAGTTTGTATTATGCAATATGCATGGGAGAATAGAGAATACATTAATAAGTTTCTGAAATTAAACATGTGTGCCCAATATTATGCGATTGTGCTCTGCAGTTTGACAAGCAATCTGAGTCAAAACTAATCTCTCTGGTGACCAGAGGGGAAAAAAAATTATTGACTGAGATTTTAGCTGAATAGAATATTCTCCTTAGGAAAATATTGCACAAAAGGGAAATTAAATATAGCCACTGAAGAAGTTATTTTTCAGTAGACATGCTGTAAAGATCTTTGACCTCATCTTGATCATTACTGTTTGTTCAAAGCACTACTAATTACCTGGGATCTGAAAGGCTGCGTTTGTGTGGCAGTGAACCTGTTCTACTAAGTCCTGTTTTTCCGGGAGCTAGCCTGCAGTGATTGTGCTTCCTGCTGTTTTCATTTCTCGACTGACATATATGTTACTGCTGTGGATACCTCTGCATGAGTTTAGATATGACCTTTATCTTTTTTCCATGTCTCTGGATTTAGTTGAAAAGGAAAAGGAGAGCTATCTAGTGTATCTTAAGTATTAAATTTTTAGTTTTCTGCACATTTAGGACTGTGGGATTTTGTTTCAAAATTTAGTACAAAAGCTACTGTTTAATTTCACAACACCTGAAGCTGCTATTTATCATTTAATAAAACACTCATGAAACCTTACTATAGAAGGGAATGTTCAAAAGTAGCTTTTGGAATGAAGATGTTTAGGTAATGTTGAAGAAAGTTTTTAATCTCCTAAGACATTGCTGCACTCACTGATGAAAGTAATGAATGTATTAATGGAGTAAAAAAAAGATAATATTATATGCAAAGCATAATAATAGCTAGGACGTTAAACGATTAATAAAATTGGGGTGTTCTAAAATGAATCAATAAAGTATCTTTCTATATCTAAACATTTATACTCATACTTATTTTTTCTGCTGTTATTTCACTTGTTTATTGCACTTGTAAAGTTAAAATCTTTGGAAATAAGCTATTCATAAGATGGCAGGGTGTCTTTTGGCATTTTACTTTTCCTCCTTTTTTAAAACTCATAACTACTAGGAAGGTTTAAAAAAACGTTGAATATGAATTTAAAAAAAACCTCATTTTTTTGCATAGGAGGATTTTAATTTGGGTTATTAATTTTCTTCCGTGATATAGTGGAGTTCTTTATTTCCTTTCTACATAGTTTTGTGTTTCAGAAAATCAAAATTTTGGTCCACTTACATCAGGCCAGCATGATTATAAACAATTTGTGATAACCATTCACTGATCTTAGTTTGTGATAATAAAAAGTTAGGTTTTTTTACATAGCTATTGTTTCCTTTTACTCCAAACTGTGGCTTCATCCCATTGTAGAAGATGCTTCTATTGCTCTTGTACATGAAATGTGTTCGGTGCTATCTAGTGCTTCTTCTTCACAACATACTTTTTTATTAAATTTTTTGTTAATTACCTTATGAATCATTATTAGACATAGTAAGAAATGGGAAAAATCTTCCACCTTATTTACTTAAATACAGTTAGCCACTGAAAAGAGATGTGCTTACTGTGTAGTTATTTGAGATGGGAAATCCATTTCAGCCAAGATTCAGAGAATCTGCTTTGTTAAGCAGCTCTTGATTGATACCTCTTTAGCCACATTGCACTGCCATTGTCACTTCCTGGCTGAGGTATTAGGATTTCCAAGGGTTTATTGTATACTACTTAGCATTGTGTTGGGCTGTGCACTGTGCACTGTGTCCTACATCTTTCTTTATTCTGGGACATGTCAAACTTTGCAAAAATGTGTTTGAGGCTGGAGAGGAAATTCTGTAGCAGATACAAAAGTCTATTTCTGCAGCTGCTGACTTCAGGTTACAAACAAAGCGGTCACAGAGTAAATTTGTAAGGGCAAATATGTATAGGAACACAAAGAGTAATAACACGAATAGCCCTTGCTCCATGTGTCTCCTTTGTTTTGAGAGTTGATTAGAGGCTTTGATTGACGCCTTCTTTAACACACTGTTGAAGTGGGAAGACACTGTGACTGAATGCCGCATTTAAAAGGAAGCACAGATAGTTAACCTGCCATTACAGCAATGGTGCAGATGTGAAAAATGAGTAAAATCAAAGCTAAACTCACTGGTAAAGAAAGTTCACATTTCTCAGTCCCATTCTGCAACTGCAGAGTCAGAGCTGATTACACAGGTTCTCCCGTCCGCTCTCTTACTGCAGTGTTTACAATGTGGTAGGGTGACTTTGAGAATAGAAGGAAGAGTATGATGAAGGACAGAAACGATTGATTGTTTTCCTGAAACCTGAGTTCAGTACTGAGAATGTGTATCTAAAATGATGGCAGGGAAAAATACCTAATGGTAATCACAGCTGTGAGATAGCTGACTGGTAAATTTCAGTATTTAGGACTAATGGCTGTGATTGACTTGAAGCTGGTTTTAGTTAATTTGGATTTAAAATTTTGGCCTTAAATTGTATTGACCTAATGTGCATTGTTTTTCTTCTTTGTAACAATGCTCAATAGAAGCTTTTGAATTGACTGTCTGATTTGAAAATGGGAATAAATAATAAATAAATAGTACTTGGTAGGTTTACTTCCTCTTACATAGGATACCATGTGTTTTCTCAGTATAATACTAGTTCTGTTAACTTCAACTCTGAGCTTCCTTCTAACCTTGCTTAAAATCTGATCCTTTGCTCAATTTGCTTAATTTTATTGAAAATAACATTTCTATCCATAATTTATACTTTTAGGCAATTTTTAGAGTAGTTTCATTTCAGCAGCTTTTGCTTTTCTGTAATCTTCTTCATTTTCATAACCATATTTTTAATATGTTGGCAATCTCTCTGTGTCCTTATGCAGACTCTTTAATCTCCCAGCTGTAAAAAAAACCCAAGCTGATGGTTCCCTTCAACTTTTCTTTTTTTTTGTTGTGAGTATATAAGAATTTGTACTTAATGACCAACTCACTACAAGTGACTTCAATGAGTACAGAGAAATGAGGCTGTTTGCAATGATAGGCTTAGATTTAAGATTGATGATACTCCTTGTGTATTTGGGGCCTGTTTTGACAAGCACTTGAAAATCTTCTGTCATATAAAACTTTACGTTTAATTTCTTTTCACTGTCTGTCTTCTTCATAGCTGGACGTGTTCAATTAGTTAATTTTTATTAATTGTTCTATGTTGCTTCAATCCAGAAGCTGGTATTGGTTATTAAGTTTTATTTAGTTTCAGTTGCTTTTAAAAATTGTATTTCTTCTTGAGAATTTATACAGGGAAAGTTTGACAAAAAAACTGGCCCACCACTAAATGACTCCTTCCATTCTGCATAAATACATACTTCTCTAGCAACTACTCACTGGGGTATTATGGCTTTCAGTTTTAGAAAGTGATTTTGTCTGCAGATGGAGATTTGTGAACTTTTCAGGTCTCTCTCTTCCCTTGATTTCCCACCTCCCTCTCCCTACTCTTTAAATTTATTTTCTTTTTTCTTCCTGTCTCAATTTATTTTCCTCATGCTAGAACAAAAATACTGATTAAGACTGAGTGTTTGGTTTGGTTTTAGTATCATTGCTTCATGTCAAGAGGTTTTTAAAAGGTGCACAATGGTCTTTTTGAGAGATGGGAAAGATCTGATGTATATTACCATGCTGATCACTCTCACTTTAACTTGCTTTAGAGGTCAGAAGCATATAGTGCCAATCTACATTACATTTTTCAGGCAAAGAATATTTTTTCCATTATTTTCTTGTTTCATATTAATACATTTGAGCCCCATTCTTTACCTTAGAAAATGGGCTGCTGGCTTTGGATATATGTACATTATTTAACATCCTAATGCTGTACTTAGTACTAATGCATTTTTGGCTTGATCTTTTGCTCTCACAATGAGCATGAGAGGTGATAATTGTTAATGCAGACAGATGAATTCAGGAACGTAATATTACATTGTATTAAACTGGTTGAGAGCCTCCTCTAAGATGATGAACTTCCTGGTCTAAATGAAGACTACAAGGGCTCAGCATGTTTGAGGACAGCAATCTGTAAGATTCCCTCATTTTATAAAGAAAAAGGATTCTAAGGAATTTTCTGTAATAGAATTAAGCACTGAAAAAGTTTATTGTTAAATTAATTTATATACTGTGCTCTAGTGCTTTTGTGGACTTGCATTTAAGTACCACAAAAAGAAAATACCAACAAAAGCTGTATTAATTCTTGCTACTTTTAGAAAGGCCTTTTTTTGCAAGTGTAATTTCTTAAGAAATAACATTTTAGAAATCAGGTAGTTAAAGCTAAATGATTTGAACTATTATTATAATCTGTTTTGATGAATATGTAGTCTTATTTTAATGTAAATATCCTAAATCCTTTTATCTGCTACTATAATAAAAGCTTGCTATACCTGAGAAGGAAAACTACTAGCTTTCACCTATCATTTTTGTTTGGTGCACTCAGCTGTGCATTAGTATTCAGCATCAGCATTAATCATAAAGCATTCAAAGATTTTTTCAAACAATCAAACCCATCATTTTACTGAAAGAAGATAGTGAGGTATAAAGCTAGGATTGCAAAATAAAATGTATAATTGCTGTCATTGTTGCCCATTTCAGAATTTCAAAAGAAGCTGTCTTTGGTAATGGAATGCAATTTCTCAGTATTCTTGAAAACTGAAAGGCTAAATTTTGTTTTCCCAAAAAGATTGTAAAGAAAAACTGTCCAGTCCCTTGAGACAGAAAATATATTTAGTCAGCAACATGACCCAACAATTGAAGAAAAGTGTGTGTGTCGGAGGGAGGGGGGTTCATGTTTCTGTAAAGCTAGATAACTACTTGGGAAAACTCACGTGTTTAGATTTATAATCTGTGCTTGGACCTTTTGAATGGAACCAGTTGCAGTGAACACTTGTGAACATAGAGAAACCTGCTTTGTGAGTCAAGGGTCTAATGTCACCGAATTGGCTGAAGGACAAACATCTCTGGAGCATTTTGGGATCGTCCATTATATGTAGTGAATAAACCTGATTGAACAAGTAATGTAGCTTCGTAAGATGTGAAAGTATAAGAAAAAATCCACAGAAATACTTCAGTAGTTATTATGCAGTTGAGGTTGGCAATTGCAAAGATATTTGTTCCCTAGCACAGCTCTGACCTGAAAGCAGACTGTGATTCAAAAATAAGTTACCTAGAATTGGCAAACTTATCCTTGAACAACTATTCTTTTAAAAGAGAAAAAGATGTCATCACTAATGACTTTGGAACAATACATGCTAATATGCACGACAGAAACAAAGCAAGATATTATTGTCAAAAAATAATGTTTTTGTCCCTATTTCTTTCTATTAATTATGGTGATAAACCAGGCTCTCTTTTTTTAAGAGAAACTGGGTAAAATGTTTCTATTTGCTCAGTAGTATTCTTAGGGGATTATTTCTGTGAGTATTTTATAGAACTTTTTCAATGACAGGTTATTTTGTGCATCTGATTATTGTGAGCTAATTACCAAGAGTATCTATATATACAAAAGCATGTGACATTCCTGGAGTGTTACTTCATATTTCCCAGGTGTTTGTACTGGGTCCAATTTCTTTTAACAGCCTCATTAATGACCTAGATGATGAGACACAATGTATATACAGCAATACAAGACTGGGAGGCATGGCCAATACACCAGATTTTTGTGCTTGACTGAATGTAGAAAAGATTTGAAGGGAACCTGGTGACATTCAACAAAGGCAAGTTCCAAATCCTGAACCTGCAGAGAACTAATCCCATGCATCAGTACCTGCTGGGTGACCAATACCTGGAAAGCAGCTTTGCACAAAACCCTAGTAAGTCCTGCAGGGCAACCTCAACAGCAATGGTCCTTGCAGCAAAATAGGCAAATGGTATTCATAGATGCAGTAGAAAGGGCACTTCCAGAAGGGAAAGGTGGAGGTCTTTACTCTCTACTCAGCACTGACAATACTGCATCTGGAGTGATGTGCCTAGTACTGGCCACTCATGGAGCCAGTTCAACAAAGTGCTGCTCAAGTGATTAAGAGCTGGAGCATATTTCAGATGAGGGGAGTGTGAGAGAGCCAAGACTATTCACCCTGAAGCTGCAGGGGGATCTTGTTAGTGTGTATAAATTCCTGATGGGAGAGTACAAAGAAGGCAGAGACAGACTGTTCTCAAGGAAAGGCCAAGAAAGCACAAACTAAAATGCAGGGAATTCTGTTTAAATACAAGGAAAAACTGTTTCCATTATGTCAGCTCAAACATAGGCAGAAGATGCTCAAGGAGATTTTAGAGTCTCTAACCTTGGAGGTCTTCAACATATGAGGGGACGCAGCCCTGAGTAACGCATTTCAACTTATCCTGCTTTGAACATGCAGAGTATCTCCTGAGGTCCCTTCCAGCCTCACCTGTTCTCTGGTGCTGTGATTCAATGACTATATGTTATCTGGCGCCTAAGAGCAAGGTCCACGTAAAATTGATGAAAGGCATTTGTCGAATTGGCTTTTCCTCTACTGAACAGCAGTTATAGAACCCTAGAATATTGTAGGAGTTACATATGGAAGATATTTGGGAGAAGAAACAAAAACATGAATTTTGTTCCTCATGTTGCAATGGGAGAAATGATGGTACAATAACTGGAAACATTCATTTTATATTTTAAACTAATAAATGTCTTGATTAATGCCTTCTAACTCAACTAACCAAAATCCTTCTCACTGGAATCCCCAACTTCTAATGGTAGAAAGTTACTCTTCCAAATGAGATGGATTTTTAATTAAAATTGGTCTCATTTTTGAGTGGTATACTTTTTCACAATATGAGCTCATATTTCATAATTTTGAAAGCTGCCTAATTCTAATTTTTTCCACTTTATAGGAAAAAAGCTGAGGGTCCAAGAAAATGTGTGCTAAGAAGTTACTGACGTGACGGATTTCAATATCTCTAAGTAATTAGTTAAGTTATGCTTGTCTTTTTCATTAAAGGCACCATTAGACAGCCAGATGCAAAAGATGACTGTGGAAAATGGTTTTCCAGGTAATTCTTGATAATGTTAAATGTGGTTGTCATTTCAAATGATTACTATGCATCTTTTCCTAAATATCCATCCATCTACTTAAACTGCCGGCTCAATAAATTGTATGTGGAAATCACTAAGATAATTTCATGGAAATAAATCTCCCAGTTTAACTAGCTGCAGAATATTTTCCCTGTTTCTTTTTTCTAGTTTTAACTTTTTCATTCTCCACTGAGATTGGTGAAAAAATCTATATTACAGGTATTAATCTCTTCTTTATTCTTCATTAAATTTCTTCCCTTTTCAAGCTTCTTTTAGAGATAAAGAATACTACCAATGTGCTGAGTAGGAAATTGTAAATCTGTGTGAGGGGCCATATATTGCCTTCAATTTCTGCTCATGCTTGCCTTTAGTTTTAATGAGAGAAGTGCACCAAATGTTGATGGGGACACTAGTTCCTTTCATAGCACAAGGCTGAACTAAAACATGCTTTCCTTTCTGTAAATGTACGCACTTTGCCAAGTCTAAGTCCATATTTAGGTTATTTTTCATATCCTCATGTTGCTATAATTTTTACTTTGTAGAAGTTAGAACAGGAGAAGGACTAAATTAAGGATTTTTTTCATATTGACTTTTTGAAAAGAAGTTAGTTGGTTGCTTGTCTTTTTCAGTGTTGCTATTATATGAGAAAGATGATGTGCTGATAAAGAACACAGAATGCAAAATTATGGCTGCTACTGAGTGCTTCATTCTGACAGGGATGGAGTGAGAGGAGCAGGTATTCCCAGCCTGAGAGGAAATTCACTGACACCCTCTACGTTTAAAGTGCACATTGTTTGTGAAGTAAATAAAAATGACATTCCCATAATATCCCTAATTTGCCTTACAGCTTCTGGAGTAAAGAAGATTGTGAATAGTCTGGAGTAAGACTGTCACTGTGCATTTTCCACACAGACCTCACTCTCTATTTCACCCCTCTAAATTTACTTAGTAATATTGGGCTTTCTTCATTCTCTTTTGAGTAAAACTTGCTTGTGTAACAGTTGTGAGCAGTTTCAGTCCTGTAATTTTGAGCTGTATTAAATGCTCTGTCTCAATCTTGCTTATGCTGTTTGGTTTTTTTTTTAAGCTCAGGAATTGCAGCATGCTTTTAGTCACACACTTTGACATTAAAAGAAAGATGGTTCTCCCCTGGATGCAACTATCATCAGTGCTTAGAAATTTGCCATTGTTTTCTTTCAGAATCTAATGTCTTTCTCATTTTTTTCATTTATGCTTATCTTTCCTTTTGACAGACTTTCTTCTTTTAATTAATGGTGTTTAAGCAGTCAAATAGGAGACACTTTGAATAGCATATTTTATTAAAACAAAACACCTAATTAATTTCTCCTCCAGTTATGTGCTCCAGTAATCCTTTAATGCAGACTCCTTGAAAATTGTGTTATTACAGATAGGAAGAACTAATGTAAACTAGAAATGTCAGGTACTTTTTGAACGACACTTTTTTTCTGTGCTTTTTAAAGCGGTAAATGTACTAATTGTTTACTGTACGCCATATGTATTTCTTTAACTTCATTATCTCAGAGCTTTTATTAATGGGGGCCTTTAAAAACAGGAGCAATTACTTCAAGTTTAACTGGATTGAGTAAAGTAAGTATTTGCCACAAATGTAAAATCATTATTAACTCATTTAACTTCTCTTACATGATCTTTTATAAAGCATAAAAAAATAGAAATATTGGTTCTTGTGGATATTCCCTGAAAACACAGGAGTTACGAACTATATACTTGGAGAACAGCAAGCTAAGTGCAGTTGCCTCACAAGGATATTCAAGTGGGGAAGATGTTTATATCTGCTTAAAATATCTTAAAATAAGGTAACTATCCTAAAAATATCCTAAAAATAAAGAAAAAAGAGAAAAAAAAATAACAAAGATGAGTAACAGTAACTCCTACTGTGATAATTTGATTCCCCTCGAGTGTAATAGAACTTTTAGGTGCTTTCAACAGAGCTCAGACACAGCATAGAAATGTCCACAGACCCACAAGTTTTGATTAAAAGCAAAAGGGACAAACAGAAACTTGAGTTTAGCAGAGAAGAGAGAGACATTCAGGACAGCAAATCCACAGCAGACACAGGAGGAAAACAGACAAGCAGAGAACATAATTTAGGGACCTGAACTCTTTAAGTGAAAACAAAATGGGGAAAAGAGGGCCTTTTGGGGCTAAAGCTAGTGATGAAGTAGGTGGCAATAAAGACAAAGGACAGATATTTGATTGCTGACTGGGAAAGTAGGTAGCTGAGGATGTGGAGATTGCCTGCTGAGGTAGCCTGCATGGTGTATTCAGATAAATTAGGATTAGGAAGGAAAGGGCAGAATTGCAATGAATGTGCAGAAGGTTGTGTCCACTGAAGTTCTGTTTCTTTCTGAGCTCTGAACGGACTACAATACTTCAGAGACTTATGATTCCTGTCTAGTCAGAAAACATTGATTGAAGGCAGATTTTCTGATCTCTCTGCTAGATTTTCAATACATTTTTATAGTGCAAATAGCTTTATCCTCTTTGCCAGATTTTATTTCTCAAAAAACAATTATTCCCTATAACCATATGCATTTCAGTGAAGGTTTGGACACTTGGAATGTCTTTAGGTTCTTTATATTTTTTTCTTTCTGACTTGCCAGAACTTCTCTTTGGCAAGCTATTAAATGTGCTGTATAGTGTGAGTATTCCCACATTGTTACCTAAGGCAGATTTTTGGTTGGTCAGTTATTTTGTTTTCTTCTGTTGTTCTGAAAAATTAAAACCAACTCTTCCACAAAAGAGAAGCTACAGTCATTCTATGATAGACATAAGAGAGAGCTGCTGTCACAGAACTTCTGTCTTCCTTGAAAGTCACTATGTAGTGGACAAAATGGCGGATACTGGATCTAATTATTGCCTGGAGGATTTTCTTATTGCCTTTGTATTCCTTTGCAACACCAGGTAATTACTCAAGCCCTACTTCTTACAAATGTTTAATAAATGCAGTTCCCATTTTTTAGAATAAAAGCCAGAAATTTCTGTCGAAATGTCTTGCCGAAGTGCTGAGCACTTATGACTGTGAAGCCAAGGGGAATGCTGCTTTGAATGGATAAAGTAGCATATAGCAATCACCTTCTGAAAAATCATTCACTAGAGTTATCAAGTTAGGTATGAAAATTAATAGGATTTTTTCCTTAGTCTGTCTATACCTCAGTCAACCATTTGTAAAATGGAGTGATATCATCTTTAATTTTGCTGACCATTTTAAAGAATAATTAAGTTTTGTGAAGCAGTCCTCTGTTCTGAGTAGTGCCATAGAAAGTCCAAGACAAATCAACAGATTCAACAGGTTTGCCATAAGTTTTAACAGTTTTCAGCAAATATTGACCAGCTTATCATTAGTAACTTTTCATTTATTACATGTATCAATGTTGCAGGGTTTCTAGGAGGAAGGAATGGAGGGGAAAGGCAGTCAATTAGAAATTGCATAACTTATATAGTGAAGTGAATTCATGGTTGAGTAGAGTACCCTAACAATGATGGAGTTTAACTTCTTATGACTTTGACTGCACAACTTTATAACCATACTCTTTTGGCTTTCTTCTGGCTTTGTTAAATGTAAACCTGTATTCAAAGTGCGACTGTAAAAGAAGATACTATTTTTGAAGGAGTAAGTTGCTGTTTTATTGAAGAAGATGGGAAAATTTCCATCTCTTTTCATTTATTCCTCTAACATTCCCCTCATCTGTGAGGAAGGAAATAATATATGACTATATGTACGATTAGTTTGAATGTCAGCTTAGAAATGAAATAAAAAACTGTTCATCTATTTCTCCACTGAAAATTCAGCTCTGGCTGTACTCACCCGCAGGCTGGGGCAATATTCTGAATGAAATCTTTATGTGTGATCATGGAGTCTTTTCAGAATTCCCAAAGTTATTCATTATTGCATATCCAGAAATGTGCTTAAGTGACAGGTAGCTCTTCAGCAATGCTCCTGCCAAAACCACAGATGATATTGGTGTATATCTGGTCTACTGTATTTGGCATCTAGGCATTCTACCTTCCGTGTGCTTTATACAGTGTTAAAAATTCTCTTACTGGAGACGTCAGATTGCTGAGATTGACCACCTATGATAGTGTGTAACATGATGTTGTTTAGCGTATTAGACTTAGAAATTGTTTGAATCCAACTTGATTATTTTTTTCATCCAAAAATACATTCCTCTTACTTTTATAATGAAAGCCAATCCAATGCAATTGATTTGGTTTCAAAGGTATTGCAATTAAGCACTGCAATGAGCACTGGAATATCTGTTCCTTTCTAGGTGATATGCATAGGGTACCCTATGTTGCTTGTGTGCCTCACAGGTCATCTTGTTTTTCAGGTATACATCAGGGTGCAACTAAGGCATCCTAACACTGGGTAAAAGGCATTATATGATTAAAGTCTACCATCTTGCTAGAAAAATAATAATTCTCTTAATAATGGACATTGTAAGTTGCCATACATTTCATCTGTGAAATTCAGATTCTCTTCCACTTTGCACATGCTTTCTTTAAGGGAAAAAGAATCTCAAGTTAAATATACTGCGCACACAATATATTCCTGTATCTTCTTTTTGTGCAATTTCTTTTAAACTCTGTCTCACTTTGTTAATTGAATTCTTAATATCATCTTAAATTGACTTGTGGACAAATAAAATTTCGTGCTCCCTTTCCTTGGCATTTTTTATAACTTTGGAAACAATATAGAGTTTGTCCGTATTTTTACCCTCAGTCTTAAATTTCTGCCATTTATTCAAAGTTTAAGAAGAATGGTGATTTTTATAAATCAGGTTATTTAATAATTTTAATATTAATATTATTGTTACTATTTAATAATATTAGGAGAGAGTCTCTTGTGTTGTTAAATATTTTTTACTAAAAACGTCATATATGTATCATATAGATTATAGGAACCGATGATGAAAGCAAATAAAAATGGGGAAAAAAAATTTTTACTGATATGGAACCTCATTATTATCTGTTCAGATTTCTATCTGCAGAAAATATTTGTTAACTTGCATCTCCAGCGTTATCTACCAGGAAAGCTGTGCTATCAATGTTGGAGGAGTGAGCTTCTAATATAATAACTTTCAGTGAGAAAATTGAAATAGGTTAAAAAAATATATTTTCTGTTACTTTATTGCTTAGTGCTTTGATTTCCAAGGCTAAATTGAGATGTTCTCATTTGGCTGGTGTACCTCTATTCTGGGCATGTAGCAATTTTAGCCTGTGTTTTTTTTTGTGATGTTCATTGTTCAACAACTTGAGCTGGTTGGCAACAAACTTATTAGTTTTATGTAAAGGGGAGCAGTAAAATTTCACCATTTTCTTCCTGACAGTAAATCAGAGCCTGATCTGTAGATAACATTGCTGCAGCTTTTAAACAGTATTTCGTAATCAGATTCTTCATGGAATGCATCTGAACACTCAAGAAGTTGAAAACTGCAGCTCAGTAGGTAATTACACATGGTGTGCAATCAACTGATCAACATGATATAAATGATACTCTTATGCTAGTTTTAATCCAGCAAATGCTATTTTAATCAATGATTTTATTACAATTTTACATCAAGACTAATAAAGCCAGGACTTGACATTTTTCATAAGCAAAATACCGAGTCACAGATTCATCATTTACTTTTGGAGTTGTGTCATAATGACATTCAGTACTGACTGTGGCTCTACAGAGGGGTCCCCTTGCACAGCAGGAGGAGGTGATGAATGCTTAGTCCCACACCTTCCTTCTCAGGTGAAATCTGTCCTTCATAGCACTAACATGTCATTCCTATGATTGTTCCTCCTGGCAAATCAGATTTCTGGTTTACCTTAAAATGCTAAACATAAACCTGTTGGGCTGGGTCCAGAGGAGGGCACAAAAATAATTAGAGGGCTGGAACATCTCTCCTGTGAGGAAAAGCTGAGATGGTTGAGGTTTTTCAGCCTGCAGAAGAAAAGCATCTGGGAAGACCTTATTGCAGCCTTTCAGTATTTAAAGGGGGCTTATAAGAAAGATGGGAACAAAATTTTTAACCAAATTTGTAGCAATAAGACATGGGATAATGTTTTAAACTTTAAAAATGGTAGCTTCAAATATAAAAGGAAGAAATTTTTTATGATGAGAGTATTGAGGCACTGGAACAGGTTGCCCAGAGAGATGGTAGATTTCTAATCACTGGACATGTTCATTCCAGGGGGTTGGAGAAGATGACTTTTAAAAATTCCTTCTAATCCAAACTATTCTATGATACTATTCCATCATTCTATTACCAGTCCCTAGGAAGTCCTTCCACCAGTTGCATTCTTCAGAGTCAGCTCAAGATTGTACCTAAGGATCATGTTGCCAGCATTTTCCTAGGCATCCATAACAATACTGATATTTTCTTGTATTTGAGATGTCAGTTTTAGCTGTGTATAACCATATGCAAAATTGAACATAATTTTCCACCCTCAACTAACAAAATGTAAAGACCCAAGTACATCTTTGCAGATGGTCAGTCTCCTGTGGTGTCAGCTTGCCCTTACACTGGAGAGCAAGTTACTTGAAAACTCTACTTCCTTTGAACTGCTAAGGAAAGTAGGAAGAGGAATGTAGGAGTACAGCCCAGAGCTGAGCTCTTTACATACTTCATTGTGTGCTGTAAAAAAAGCTGTTACATTCTTCTTAAGATTAATAACCACAGTATCTGTACTGTCCAGAAGAAGTGGATGGGCAGAAATTAGCATTTCAGCCATCTTTCTAGTATTTCTTCTTTGGAACAGTAGCTCCAGTTGTTTCCCAGCACATTGCAGGCAAAATAGCTGGCCAAATAACTAAATTCCAGTAAACTGTCAAGGAGCTACTTATGTCAGATAACTGCTGCACTTGTGTCTTACTGGTTGACTGCTCATGAGATTGTTCTGGATGTCTGATGAATGTGCCAGAAGACACAGCAAACAGCTCTAGGAAAGCATAGACCTAGACAGCATAAGTGTCCTGCCTAATTTGGTCTTGTTTGTCCTCAGAAGTATCACAATTACCTGCAAATAAGAGTGTCCCTGTGGCAGCGCTAGCTAATCTCAGTCTGAATTGAACTAAAGGTCCTGAGGAGCACCTGAAAGCCTGGCAATATGGAGGGATGACAAAGTCTGCAAGTCTTGGCCCTGGGTCATGCTTTTCTAGCCCACACATGGGCAACAGCATGAAACATGAGGTGATTTATCTGTTCCCATTATATTTAAGCCTAAAAAAATCCCTTAGCAGCATTCATAAACTATTTAGAAGTCTTAACCACAGAATTTTTTTCTTTTCATTTTTCAGGATGCTGACAGTCTCCCTGTTGATTGTTTGATAGATTGTATGCTTTCCATAGCAGGTTATTCTACCCCTCTATAGGCCCATTCTTTTATCCTTCAATTTTTGTGAGATTTACATCTCTTTCCTTAGTAAGCTACTATAAATATGTCTTTAAGTCCATTTACAATATATACTTAGTATCGGCTTCAGAACACGGAGCAAAATATAAAATGACCAAACTATTTTGAATAAACAATTCTGGATTTTTAAATTCATCAGAATCCTTTTTTTGTTTCCTCTTTTGAGGATCCCTGTCTTTGAATTGTTTGTACTGTGCTTTGCCTAGGGATGTGTTTGCATAATAAGGGCTTTGATTTGAATAGATTAATCACCCCGGGTGTTTGTGTTTTCACTCCATTTTCATGATTACAGCAGAAAAAAAGTGCAAGGACAATTTTAGCTGAGTAATTTAGCATATTTTCGCATTGAGACTTGGTTTTTCTGGATAGCATAAAACAACACACCTTAAGTAGATAGCAGAAAATATGAAGTGAGAATGAGGGGAAGAAAAAAGGAACTTCAAGAAGATGATCTATTTTGCAACTGTGCAACAGCCAGTAACTACAAATTAGTTACAGCTTGAATGACAAACAAACCTCAGGTATATTTTAAAAAGGAACTGTAAAAAAAAGCTGCATATTTAGTAGCTCTGACACTTATCTTTGTGTAATAGACTCAGAGAAGTGTCTTCTCATATTATAGCGATATTTTCTTTCCTTTTCCTGTCAACACTGTCATATTCAGGATTACATGGCAGTGAGAACAATAGCCGCGTGAAATATCTAGTGACCTAAGAGAGAGCTTTTTCTTGTTGAATTTCAGACACTTTTTACTCCAGTAAATTTCTTTCACACCTCAAATGATTGTTGAAGTTTCCCTTAAAATAAAATCTTTACTCATCAGAGATTATTCAAAAGAGGTTGAATTCTCTGCTTTTGCATTACCCTTCTGGGGAGGTATGACGACTTAAGTGACATACAACAAACACAGCTAAAAGGAATCAATTTTGGCCATCTCTTCTCTGAATGATTTTGAGTTGAAGAAGAAAAAAATTTGAGGCAACAGTCAGAAATTTGAGCGTTGATATCTAAGTGTAAATAAGAAAGGAGAGTGACAAGTTTTCCTAAATACATCTCATCATTTGTTTTTTGTGTCTCTTTGTTGAGACATTATTTCCTCTGTCTGAGCTGCTTATCTTTCACTGCTGAAATTAGAGACCTGCATAATAAATTCATATTTTAAGCACAAAGTTAAGTCTGAAACTCATATTGAAAGTTGGTTGTAAAGATTTAATGTAGAAAACAATAGATGATAAATCTAACAGATTCTCCATATTCTGTAAGAATCTATATGGATTTGAAGTTAATTTCAGGTTTTTAAAGATTGTGTGTTTGTAGGTTTCTTGGTGGTTTTTTTTCCCAGCCCTGGAAAAAACAGCTAAGCTATCTAATTGCCTTTAATGCTTAAGAAATGTGGTTATACATTCCTGTTCTATGTAATTTCTCAACTATAGAATAGTTGGAAGGCACTTAGGCTTCTGTTGAGTTGTAAAATGAAGTTCTCACTTTGTTTTTTTTAATTAAGAGAAAATACTGACCAGGTGTGGTTATGAAACCATTAACTACAATAAAAATACAGATTGCATTGAAGATTTTTTGTAATTTCAGGAGTAACCTAAAAAGATCAATCAAGGATATAATTCAATCCGTCACACTGTAAATGTGGCTCCTGTATTAAAATAAACTCCACTAAGGTTTGGATCCCTTCTCCTTCAGTTTGTACTAAGTAGCTGTTTTTACGAATGGCATAGTTTTGAGCATTTTTGTATATTATAATTGAATGGCTGCTAAGAGAGTTATTAGAGAGAAGCACAGATCCACTGATTCTTCACAAATCCTCTACTGCAAATATTTCCAATTCTGCATCACTTCAGTGTGCGGTATTTTATAGCCTACAGACTTGTTTCTCCCTGTTTTATTCTATTTAACTTTATCTACCTTTACATTAGCAAGTAGCTGTATCCAGCAGGAGTAGATTTGCAGAGAAAATCAGTAGGCTGTCAGGACATAGTATTTGTAAATACGTGAGATGTGATGGGTGACTGGAGGAAGGTCAGTGTTAGTCCCATCTTCAAAAGGGGCAAGAAGAAGGATCCAGGAAACTATTAGCCCTATCTAACACTATCTTTGGAAAGGGATGGAATGGGTCATTCTGGAAGTCATCACCAAGCATGGAGAAGAAAAGGAGTTCATCAAGAAGTAGTCAGCATGGATTCACCAAAGGGTGAATCATATGTCACAATCTGACAGCCTTACATGATCACCACGGCAGTGTGGGTCAATGAGGGGAAAGCAGTGGATGTTATCTACCTCAATAGATAAGAGTAAGGCTCAGTTTCCTAAGGTTTTGGACACTGTCTCCCAAAACATCCACACAGGTAAACTCAGGAAAAGTGGGTCAGATAAACAGACAGTGGGGTGGACCAAGAACTGGCTGAGTGGCAGATCTCAGAGGGTTGTGATCAGCTGGAGGCCTGTAGTCAGTGATGTCTCCCAGGGATCATACTGGGTCCAGTCTTGTTCAACTTGTTTGCCAATGACTTGGATGAAGGGATAGAATGTACCCTTAGCAAGTTTGCTGGGGGAAAGGTTGATGCAGCTGAAAGCTGTGCTGCTGCTCAGTGGGACCTTGCTAGGCTGAAGCACTGAGTGGACAGAAATCTAATGAGGTTCAAAAAGGACAAATGTAGGATCACAAACCCGGTGAGGAATAACCCCCAACCCAGACTGGGTGCTGACCTGCTAGAGAGCAGCTCTGCAGAAAAGGACCTGGGAGTCACCAAGAGTACGTGACAAGTTCACTTTGAACTGGCAGTGTGCCCTTGTGGCCAGGAGGGCGGATAGTATCCTGGGGTGCATCAGGAAAGTTGTGGCCAGAAGGTTGAGGGAGGTGATCCTCTCCCTCTGCTCAGCCCTGGTGAGGCCACATCTGGAGTGCTGTGTCCAGATCTGGGCTCCTCAGTACAAGAAAAGGGTCTATTGGAGAGGATCCAGCAGAGGCAACAAAGATGATTAAGTATTTGGAACATCTCTCTTATGAGGACAGACTGTGTGAGCTGGGCTGGTTCAGTCTGGAGAAGAGAAGACTGAGAGAGGATCTCAATGCAGATAAATCTCTCTAAGGCTGATGCCAAGAGGATGGTGCTGGACTCTTTTTCAGTGGTGTCCAAGGACAGGAAGAGGAGCAGTGGCCATAAACTAAAACAATGGCCATAAAGTAAACACGAGAAGTTCTAGCTCAACATTCAAGGAAGAATATCTTTCCACTGGCAATGGCAAAGCACGTGAAAAAGCTGCCAGGAAGGTTATGGAGTCCTTCCCTCCTGGATGAGCTCCTGTATCATCCTGCCTTGGCAGGGGGGTTGGACTGGATGATCTCTAGAGTTCTCTTACATCCCTAACAATTCTGGGATTCTGGGGTTCGGGGAGTTTTACCTTGGGTTAGCTCTGACCTGATCCCATGGTCCTCTTCCAGGTATAGAATAGGTTGCAATAGATGGTCGTCAGGGAGTGGAAGTTCCAGTGCTGGTTCATTTGATTGGGATCGGGTTTACACTCCCTGAGAGGCTTCACGGTGTAAGACAAATAATGGGAAAGGAGGATGATAAGGAGATTGGCTGCAAATCACACTCCCAAATAAAACAGAATGTAGATATGCTATTTGTTTCTCTTGTTTAACTCCAAAAGCTCAAAGTTATAGAAGCAAGTTAAAATACATTTGCATCGCCAGTTTGTAGCTTGCAACTAGCAGCTGACAGAAGCTTAGAGAACTTCTGTTGCTTAATTTGAATCTTCAGTTTAATTTGTCATGGAAAGACTGTACTTTTTGTCCGCAAGGTTTTCAGTGTGACTTTATCACAGTGTATGCAGGAGCAACAAACTGAATCGAATAATTTTTGCACATTTTCTCTAGTGTCTCACAAAGCTCTGAAGAAAAAGTACATTTACAGTTGTCATTGTTAAAAATAGAAATTTATAGAGACCAAACCCTCATAAAATCCTGAAAATTGAATTAATTTTCTAATTTAAAAATGAGGAAATACTGCCATGTTGTATTTGAAGGGAAACATTGGTGATATGCATGGTGATACAAATTGTTCAGAGACCACTGGAACTGGGTATTCCACAAAATCAATCTTTTCTACATTAAATCTATGAAAACCATGACAACTTATATCTAGTTTTCAAGTACCACGTAATGACTCTTTTTGGTTCTTCTTTTCCCATGCCATAAACCATTGGCTCTTCTGAAGGTTGGAAGAGGAATGTGCAGCCTTTGTTTCACCCATACTTGCATCTTCTCACACTATTTTTCTTTCTCATGGGTTGGTGATATCCAGCAGGATTGTAATTTATGGTGTTTTTAATCTTAAATTGCATATAACTGTAAACCTCGATGCCTCTTAGAGTAAATAACATAAGGTATTTCTGTATTAATTTTTCATATTATGTTGCTTTGCAATTTGGCAGCATTAAGAGTCAGAGTTTGACTCTGCTTTATGTGCTTTATTATTTTTATGTCACTTTTACCATCAGTCTATTGAATTGGAATTAATGAGGATTGAGAATGTATCTAATGCATAATTTGTAGTGAACTGCTGAAATTACTCCTCAAGTAATTTGTTGCCCACTATAAGATTCTACTGCATCAGCTATGTTGTATCTAGAGATTATAAATTTAATAGTTTTGGTGGACTGCACTGAAGTTCTCTGATGAAAATGGTGTGGTCTAGAGCAAATGCACCATATTTCTGCTGGTTAGTGCAAATCCACATTTTCTATATTCCAGCAGCTCAATTACTCCTTTACCATCATCATGGATTGTTTTGTGGGGTAGTGGTTGCTAGTGCTGGTGAGTGTAAGGGTAGGGGTGTATTTTTGAAAATATTTAGGCACAATAGTGTCAGCTTTTTCCCTGCTTTTCCTTTTTTGATACTTTTAAATAAAAACTGATAACAGGAGCTGTAAATACCTAGTGCTAGGCTTAATTACATGCTCCAGGTTCTCATCTATTGCACCAGCTCTGTCAAATGCAGGCTATATTTTGTCTAAGATAGGAGCGTTTAATCAGATGGACATGAATAAAGTTAAACTGAGAAATCTGATTTCTTTTAATGCATTAGAAAAATTGTGCAACTTATCTGTCATGCAACTATAACTAGACAAATGATCTTTGTATTTCTGCAGGGCTAGATTGTTATGCTGGTTAAGTCTTAGCAAAATGTGTCTCAATATATTGTGGTTATTTTCAGCTAATAATGGCATGCCTCAAATGATTTCTCATGCTAATTGCCCTTTCTTTGCCCTCTCCTTTATTCTAAAAAGCATGCTGCCAGGTTTAGTTAGTAGAAACACACAGGTTTTTATAGTCTTATTTAAAAAATCACTCTTCCTTTTGTGTTGCATTTCTTGCAATAACTATAGTAAGATTTGATGGTGAAATATAGATAAAATAAATTAGTTCTTTTTTATGAAAATATCAGGGATATGAACAAGTCCTGTCTTCCCATAAAATACTGTAGATTCAGATTGGGAATAATAATGTTACAGATCATGACATGGCCTAGTAGACCAACTAAAAGTGGAAGCCAAGCTCTACACAGAAGGGGTGTTGAAAACCTAAGGGACTCCCAACTGAATCCCTTGCTGTCACAGCGAAATATACCAAAATAAAATCTACATGTTTTTGCTATTCACATTAGAAAGCTGGTTTTGCTGGCTTCCTACAGTCCTCCAGAAAGGCTTTTTCAGAGCCTTCATTAGCAATTATCTTCAGGTTTTCAGCCTCATTTTATTCATTACCACTTCATAAGTTTCTGTCCTTATGTCAGTGTATTTCTCCTAATTTCTTTCCTTTCTTTGATATTATCTAACCACATACTTCTAAAGTACCATGGTATGTTTCCCAGCTTGTTCTGCTGGACTAATCAGTTTTTTTCTCATCACTTTTTTTATAACATAGGCAATTTGTTTTTCTAGTATTTGTTGGAACATCCTTCCACATATTTTCTGGTATTATTTAACTTTTTTTTTGTACAGATAATTGGCACCAGATGACATGTTTCAGATGAAGACTCTCTCACACAAGGGGTTTTGTAAAAAGGTTTTAATAACTCTGTGCTTCCACACAAGCACTTGTCCCAATGCATCTTAAAATTGCATTTGCCTTTTTCAGAGCAGCATCATGCCAGTGATTTATAGTCAGCCTGTGATCAATAAATACAGCCAGGCCTTTTTTATCATTTTTAGCTGATGTACTCTCATTCTGTATCATGGATTCATGTTAATGGCCCCTTGCCCTTGTTCTATTATACTTCATTCCATTTCAATTACAAACCTCAAAGCCACCTAATTTTTTGTGGATAATATTCTGTTCATCCTTTATATTGATGTCTCCCAGCTTCATGTGATCATCCATTTTCATCAGAACAAGTCTACTTTCTGAGCTAAAGCCATTTAATAGAAGCATTATATATGACTTAGCCAAGAGGACTTCTGCTTTCCTGCATGACATTGCTAAGTTTGCCTTCACATTATTGTTTAGCTAGTTTCTTACTCACTTATATGAACCTTCAGCAATCCTGTATGTTTTATTTGCAAATATTATACAGCCAGTTTTAATTTCATATCTAAAGTTAAACAGTGAAAGAGAGGCAAGCAAGTAAGTCCGCAGGGGAAACAACCAGAAGTTTTCCAGGCTGCAACAAACTCCGTACAACTGCTTTAGTTCCTAAGGAAAGTCTTCTTATTTCTGTCATTGCTAAGTCTGGTTATATTTACCTCTATTCTTTTTGGAAGGTTTTCCTTTGGGGGTTTTTGGGGGGGGGATTTTTTGTTCATTTGCTTGGAGTTTTGCTTTTCTTTCTGTTGTTGTTGTTGTTGTTTTGTTTTTGGTTTTTTTTGTTGTTGTTGTTTGTTTGGGGTATTTTTTGTCAGAGGATGCTGATGTTTCAAAGCACATTTTGTGGTAATGTTCAGTTGTATGCTGTGCCCCCCAGCAAGCAGCCAGACACCAGCACAACCAATTGCTTACTCCCCTATATGTGGAATGGAAAACACAGAAAGATGGCAACAAGAATAATGGATCAAGATAACATCAGTTTAACAGGTGGATCAAAAGCTGCACATACAAGCAAAGCAAAAAGAGGAATTTGTTCCCTATGTCCACTGATGTGTTATGCACATTGTTTTAGTCACAGATCCAGAACAAAGCATGCTATGAAGAAAAGTGAATGTCCCAAGAATATGCAGAGGGGAAAATGATATAAAATTATGTATTATACTTTTTTCTCCTATAATATCTGCCCAGCAAATTAGTCCATTAAAAAAAATCAAAAACCAAAAAACCCAAATTAAAAAAAACAACCCAACAAACAACTCAACTGGTTAAGCAATGTAGAAAGTAGGCAGGGAAGCAGACACCTTAAAATCAAAACTTTTTTGGATACTTTCACCATTTTTCCCTCTTGTTTTTTAGCCTTGATTGTTGAGACTATGTCTAACAAACAATAATGTAGTGAAATCTATGTGATATTCATTTCAGTTTCTTAGTGAATACAGTTCAATTTATGGGCTATTTTTGACTACACAGTTTGTGTTCTCTGTCTTAGTTGTTTCCCATTTCACCATTAAGTTTTAGACTTTCATTGTGCTTCACTTGACTCTCAGTGAAAACAGAATTTTTTTTCTTTCATTGTGTATATGATTTTAATGAGAGTCATAAATTCACAGTTTCCATCTACATCTCAATATTCCTCTTATATCTAAAACCTCAGTGATTCCCAACATAAAGGTTTTGCCAAGATTCCTACTACTAGAGCTTAAAATCAGTTTCTGTTCAGTCACTGCAGAACCAGTGGAGGTTCAATAGTGATTAAACTGAAGTAGATTGCTCTGGCAACCAAGAAGGGCATCTTGTGACAGAATTACAGTCTCGGATGGTGAGTCGGTTATAAACCCATAAATCTCTAAAGGGGTCAGCTGCTTTGTGTTGCAAGTTACTAACTGCAACACATTGAGACTGAGGGCATTCAGAACTGCTCCTCCTGCAAAATAAATAAATGGTAAGGTTTTTGGCTCAGTGACAGCAAAGTTTTGGCTCTACTCTTTTGTCTTTAACCTGTAGAAAGAAAACAACATGCCTGCTGAGCAACAGGTAGTGATCTGATATAGGCTTCAACTCTGGAAATATTTTTTCCTCCTTTACATACTACAAGTTTGAACTTATCAGTCTCTGAGTTACAGCATGAAATCTAAGGAGGTATTTCAGTTGAACGTCAACAATCACTTCAGTGAATTTTATTATGTGATTTTTCTAGTATTTTGGCATCTCTAGAAATGCAATTAATCTATCTGCCTGAAAGTTATTTCAGATGTTGAATTTTGGCCTCTTTGAAAATCTTGACATGCATTTAATTTCATAGAAAAACTACAGGTATTCATTTCTATAAAGGTTTTGTTCTTTATTTGTTCTTAAAATGGAGAAAAAGCCCTCGCAACATAGGTATCCTGTCTAATATATCATGTATTGTTTAAAAAACATTTATGAATGTCTTGTTTCTCAAAATTAACTAGTATCAAGTCTGTCCAAGAACTATTTGAAGACTTGGCAAGGTTCATTTTATGATGTACTGAAGGCAAAGGATAAAGGGAATCAGTGCTTCATAATGCACAAGATGCCCCAAGTAGATGCTGCAGTTATTATAACTAATACATTGCCCTTTTTGAGACAGATATGTTCATGCATTTTTAATAGTTACAGTGTGATACAACAGTGCTAAAGCCCTGTTTGCCATTGAACTGCACAAAAGGGGTTGTCATAATTTTTCTTCTTTAGTTTTTTTGGTCTAATGACTTTGAGATTTTAAATGGCTCCCCTCAACTCAGCTGTTAGAAATCACTGAATTTTAATTTAATTTGTTAGGCTATACAAATGTAATTTACTTTTCCCATTCCTTGGTAATTAGATCCCCTTCAGCCTGAATTATTGCATGTTCTGTTAATTCTAAGCATAAGATTTGGAGATCTGCACATTATTATGTAGTTAATATTATTCACCTAATTGTTAGCTATATGGGAGTATGGCTGGTTATTTAAACAAATTAATTTGTATTTTTCTTTTCCTCTGCTGGAAAGGGCATCTAGAGGTTGGTGCCAGCTTGGGAGACTTTGAGCTGCCATTCTTATCATAGAAATAAGGATTTCAGACGAGTATGAAACAGGTGCCTGGAAGCAAACCAATAACAGTGAAAACTTCTTTTTATTACTTTTGATCTCAACCCACTAAATACAATAAAAGCTCTCCTGGGATTAAATATATCAAATTCCTGAACTGAGATACTTCTTCCTCTCAAGATACTCCCTAGAGTATCCCATCATGATAGACAAAGCCTTTAGTCCAAAGGCTGAAAATTTTAAAATTGAGGGAAATAACTCAGAATTCAAAGGGGATGTCTGTTTTAGAAAACATGGGAATTTTTTTCCCCCTCAGCATTTAGGCTTGCTACACAAATTATTTTGGATTGATTTCCAACTTTGTAGAGAACTCAGGTCTTGTAAACCTAAACACTCCCAATCCCAAATCATGCAGTCAGAAAAGAGCAAAAGTAGCCAGCGTTCTGCTGCGTCTTTCAGTTTCTCCACGTGAAATCTCATGTTTATGACCAGAATTCTTCTGCTGGGGTTACTGTTGACACAGAGCACCAAGCTGGAAAGCAGAGATAACGTGTCATTGCTTTGGTTTGTCAGATACTCTGATTCCAAATTCTGCCCCTCCCTTTCCTTTTCTCTGTTGAAAAGGTCCTCAAATCCTTTTAGGACTGATTTAGTGAGTGGCAGAATGAGTTTCTAACTCTCAGCTTCATTTTCTTTTGCAGCTTAGACATGATTCTGAAGCATAAAATAAATCTTAATCTTTCCAAGGAGTGATGTTAATCTGAGGCTGGTTGTTGGCTCAATTCTGAGCTCCTGCTGCTTTTGATAACAGCTCATGATTTGTGAAAATTTAGCATGGATTGATAGCTTGCAACTCACACTCCAGGCTTCCTTGACTAATGATAGGCAAACAGGGGCTTATATGTGGTTAGGGTTAAGAAACATAATACTTACAATGCAGTTCGTAAAGTTCTCAGCTTTTGTGTGTGATCGCTCTTTGTTACACACTGGGTTTCCTGGAAAAGAAGTGAGTGTTTAGCAAGGTCTTAACTTCTCCACTCAGTCTTCTGTTATCCATTTATTTCCACCCCACAGTCCTAACAAATGCTTTAATTTCACCCTTTCAAGCACAGTTGGTTTACAAACACTGGCATATAAGTAATACAGAGTACTAAGGTGTTATATAACTTCAGTTTCGTTGATTTAAGCTATCAGTGTTAGTAGATTGGTACAATTGTCACAGAGACATAACCACATAATCATAACCAAAGTTATGTTCACTATCTATGCTTAAAAAACTATTTAGAAGAGAAAAGTGTCTTAAGAATGTTAACTGTGCATCTGATTTAGACTGCAAAAATAATTTTGTAGTTTGCAGTGATTTGGGAAAATATATGAACTTAAAATTTTGTATTTGAGCCTTCAATTGTCTATTTAATGATTGCGTAATACAGATCAAGTTACATTCTGCTGTCAAATACACTGTCGTAAATCGACAATGTTTTCACTGGCCATACTAAAATTACTTCAGTTTCAATTTTTTTATTAATGAGGTCAGGAATTTTGACAGTACTTTTCAGCAATTGAAGATTTGAATAAAGTACACTATTTTCAGAGCAAGGTTGGGGAGAGGCTCTCATCGAGACAGGCAGTTTTTGGAATATTGATAAGGTGCATGATTGACATGCCTATAATTTTGTTTGTTCTAGGCTTCTGTTTGTTTTTTGAACTAGGCTATTTAAGATGAAATGAAGTGCTTTTATGAGGCTGGAAGACAACATAGTCCATTTTAATATCTTCAATGCTTTCTCTTTTTGATTGTTTGGATTGGTTTTTTTTCAAGATCTACAGGCTTATTTTGCTTGGTAAAATCACTTCTTATACTAAAAAGACAAGTCAGAGCAGACTTCCATTTCTTAATATGCTGCTCAAGCTAGCTTAAGTTTTTCTGACTGAGGAGAAGGTCTACTTTTCCATTCATTTACCTTATAGCACAAACCACATGGATAAGAGACAAATACAGGCTGTAAGATCTGCCAGTAGCACTGCTGGATTAGAGTTCATTTAGTGGTGTTGGCCCTGTGAATCATAATGTCAGCTCAGGCGAGTGGGAGAACTAACCTTGTCTACAGCAGGATCATATATCAACTTGAAGAGGAAAGAATGTTGCCAAAGAACCACAGCAGCAACCACTTCACAAAAAAGTAATCCTCTGGCATTAATTTCTTGTCAAGGCTAGTGATGGGTTGCATTTGCCAAGATGTGCTCAGCTGAACCGCAGTATCTTGGAAACAGAATGCTGTATGTCACTTTTTCTTTCTTTCTTTTCTAAAGAATATTGCATGTTGAAAGTGTCGTTCTGTGAATACTTGCTGTAAATTAAGATAACTATCCTCAGAAGTGCAGACATTGATCTTGGCTTCTAAAACTCTTACACTATGCAATTCTGAAGAAGTTTGTTCCTTTAGGTATCTATAAATCTATTTTCTACATGAAGTGACTTTTCCCTTTTCAGTTCCAAGAGTATAATCCAAAACCCATTCCTACACAGGCCCGGACCTTATTGAGCCTTTAATGTGAATTAGGAATGACTAAAATGCTTTATGTAAACATAAACCAAACCACTTGCATGGGCATTTGTTTAATACAAATTTTCTTTCTGAGCACATAGCATTTATTTGCACTTGCCCTCAACATTCTGTATGGGCATCTAATGAGTATTAGTGCAGTCTCATTTTACAGAGGGAAGGCAAAGATAAGTGAGATAGTTGTTCTGCCCATGGGTATATGATAAGCTGCCATCAGCACTAAAGCTCAGGAGTTGTGTCCTTCGTGCCGTTCGTTCTACTGTCTTCCTTTTACTGATCCAGTAGACTTTCACCTCTCTTGCTTGTGACATTCAGATCTCCTGATAACTGAATGCAGATCCAAAGTTACAATTCAGTGACCCAGTAACTGAATTTCCTTCTCACAGGAGGCAAAATGTTCCTTTGGGATTGAAAGAAATGTGAAAAGTTAGGCTCGGAGAGAAGGGCTACAAAAAATCAGCCTTTAAGATAACTTTTAAGTCATTCACTGTGGTTTGTTTTTGTTTTTGTTTTGTCCATGAGAATAAAGAAATAATATTTAGAGATTTCTTCCTAAGAAAATATTTATTGTCTGCAGAAATATATATTCACTTGTTCTCATTCAAGTGTCAGGCAAGATTTAAGGGCAAAACATTCTCAAAATTGTATTTAAAAAAGGTGCTAAAGGCTGCTAAAAAGAAAGCTAATAAATAAGTTCCTCAAAAAATCTCTCCAGTTAATTGATGAAAATATATCCTCTGGATCTTGCATGGAAAACATATAGGGAGATGGAGTTGGTGTGCACACTGAGAGATTCATTAGAGGTTGCTCCCTAATGGGTAAACGATAAAATAGCAATTTTAATTTTTTTCATGATTACTTAAAAATATTTTTCTTTCCCTGATATTCTATATGTATCATTTGTCAAAATATCATGAGTGTCAGGATACCTGCTATAATACAAAGGTGTAGTAAAATGCTTGAATTAATTTCTACTTAAATAGGATGCTGTCGGAATTTTTTCTCATTTACATGAAATAAGAAGTCCATTTCTAAAAATAATTTTAAGTGCAAGAAGATCTAATTAGATGAAGAGGTCACAAATTCATAGAACCACGAAGTGATTCAAGTGTTCAGGGCTGGTTTGGGTGAGTGTTTGAGCAATCTGGTCTAGGGAAATGTGACCAAGCCCATGGCAAGGATGTTGAAGCATGATGAACTTTAAGGTCCCTTCCAACATAAACTATTTTACGATTCTTTCATTTCTCCTTTTAAAGAAATAGACCATTACGTAATTTTGGGTTTCAATGGAGATTAAAACAATAAGAAGATGTTGAGAAATTTGTGTGTAATAGCAGAGATTTTTATGCTTATTTTCAATTGAATACAATTTTATTACTGAAATTATTTTATTTTTAGTGCATTTACATGAGTAGGAGCTATATTTTTAATTCTCTTACAGTATGCTGGTTTTGCACATTTGACATTTGGTGAGGAGGGAGGAAACCACCAACGGAAATGATTTTTCAAAGAGAGCTGCTGAGAGCTTCCTCTACATCTCACAAAAATTAATCAGGGATTAGTTTTGAGAACTGACATCTGGTTAAGCCACTGAGAAGGCTGAACACGCCTCTGTGACACACATGTTAAAAACTAACAAGCCCAGGACAAGCTCTCTTGTTTTCTGGCCTTTGGAGAGAGAAGTTCTTCCCCCTCCTGGCCCAGAGATCGGGCAGGGGAGGGGAGGCTGCAGACCTTGGCCAAGGCAGGGCCAGGCTGCGGCTGCTAACATCTCACCAACATTGAGCCCAGCCCTGCTGCCAGCCCGGGCTGAGCCAGGGTCCCATGGGTCCCAGGAGCAGCTCTGGCTGGGCTCTGCCCTCTTCGCCACAGCCTGCACAGCCCGGCGGGGACCAGGCCAGGCTCTGTCCCTCCTTGCCTGCTGGGCACAGGGAGGGACAGGGCCATCAGCTTGCAGCTGGAACTAAATGCAGCAAAAGCCAGAAAACAGCCATGCAGCCTGAGCAGCTATGCCTTTCAGTCCCAGCCCCTTGAAGATCCTAGCCTCTTCCCCCCAGTGTGGCCGTCAAAGAATTCTCCACCATAAACAGCTCTAGTGGACACCCAGCAGGGATCACATGGCCATCTGCAGGCCTCGGGTGAGGTATTAACTCTTTCAGTGCACAAAATAAGACCTGCAAACATCTCTTCTCTCTCTTGAGTCAAAGAAATGGGCAGAGTGAAGACACGTAGAGAAACAACATGAAGGCTTCAAGGTCAATAAGGAAGGAGTCAGGTCCCAGATGGTAGGAGGATGAGGAGATGCCCTAGCTTGGGCTGAAATTCTCTTGTAAGGCTATACTGAAGATATGATTGATACAACAGATGCTTTTTTTCCTGTAACTCATTGGAAAGCATGGGATGTGTCCTGATTTGGAGGCAGGTGTCTGCTAAGAAAGGCAGGAGCCTCTCTTTGAAATGGAGAATGTAAACCCCCTCCCTCCAAATTATTATAATTTTGAAATTAAGGGGCTCTCAGGCAAAGGTATGGGAATTAGGAATACCAGTTCTTTACTAGAAAAATTAAAATAGAAATAGAGTATTACAAAGAACAAACCCAAAATGCTGACAGAGTCAGAATACAGCCGACACCCCATCATTTAGGATGTTGGTAGCAGTCCCATTAAATGGTGGCTGCAGTCCCCCTGGAGGGACAGATGTGGTTCAGTTGAAGCAATGGTCCTGTAGAAGGGTGCAGTTTTTCTCCAAAGGTCCAGTGATGATGTGGAAAGGTCCACTTTTCCTCTGGAATACAGTGGAAAAAGGCTGCCCTGATGTTCCAAATCTTAGTTTTTATCTAGGTAGGAAAGGCTTGGCTCCTCCCCCGGCTGGAGCATCTCCCAATGGCATGATGTAATTGTATTAGTAATACAGTGGGACTCAAGCGGCTGTTAGCAGACAATATCTACTTGGAGGAAGGATGGGTTGTGGAAAAGGTAAAGATGATTGCCCCCCTGGTTTTAACAGATGGTCCATTAGCAGAATATCTCCCACAGAGATAAGGATCTCTGCCCTACCTGGTTTTAACAGATGGTGATAGAATAAATACTTTTGGTCACATCCTGTATTGCAACCTAAGACAGGTGGTTGAAGCATTCAAATTGTAGATATGAGCAAAGATATCCATGCTGAACAAGCAGATGTTGAAGTAGATGTGATCCCATGGGAAATTTGATCAAAGAGAGAGAAGAGTGAAGAAAGCCTTTTGCCCCCAGGGAAGTAGAAGAAAACCTCTGTTCCCAGAGATGAAGATGATCTCAGAGATGGATGAAGAGAACATTTGCTTTTGAACAGGTCATCCTTAAAAATAGTACCCCATAGGTTTGACATGGCCTATAAAGGCAGCTGTGGGATGGCTGTAAAAATGGGAGGAACTTCATGATAGCGGATTTCTGGGTGGCTTCTATTCGTGCAAATCAAAAGCCACCAGAGAACTGTTTTCTTGTGGAGAAGTCTCCATAACAAAACAAAAGAGACTCCCCTCCCTAAGTAAACTTTAAAAAAAGACTATTCTAAAAGTAATAAACTAATTGTTTCTATACATTGTCAATAAAAAAGAAAAAAGTGTGTATAGGAGAGAAGTATTCTAAAAATTTTATTGTAATTCTTATTATTTTTTAAATTCTATTCATAAAAGTTTACAGTAACAATTTAACTAACTCTAAACCCACTACATACAGTTAGCCCTTTCCTTCATACTCTGCAATAGAAATTCTGTTTTTGTTTCTCTTGGGTTTTATCAAATGATGCTGCCAGAAAAGAGAAGATTTACGCAAAAAGTCTGAAGTACGTATTACACCTAATTTAACATTTTCTTGATGAGAGGAAGAGAAAATTTTGGGGTTTTTTTCTGATGGAATAAAAACAACTAAGACATTGCAGATACCCTGTGAGCATCCAAACTATGACCTTAAATAATTTATTCCTAGTTAAGGATCTGATGTTACTGGCTATTCTCAATGATGCAACTTCAACACTCATAAACACTTCATTTAGGCAATCCAGTCTATTACAGGTTGATGCTAGATGTACAACAGTGTAAGAATATGAGTGCTTTTCATGAAGTGAAGAGAAGCATGAGAATCTTCCTTTTTTTAACTTTCTTCCCATCCAGTGTAGTAAGAACAAAGACATGCATCTCTGAGTAACAACATTCCATTCATTTTCCTTTTATTTGCAAAAATATGATCTATTTTATACTTGAAGATAAGGTTCTGTACTGAATTCATTGACTTTGAATGTTTATCAGGTTATGACAGGAAACTGCTTTGGTATTTTGAAGATCACCCATATCACTCAAATCTGATATAAGAGAGCTAATGATATGTTAGATGTGGTACAGTAGAGAAAATATGTACTATGGGGCAGCTGGAAACTCTGGATGGTTGCTATGGAAGAACTTACTTTCCTGAAGAATTGGGACACTGGTGCTAAGCACTAAACCCAGGGAGAGAAGAAACAGTAATAATCGGAGGTCTTTCAAGTTTGTTGATAATGGCACTAACATGATGTGCAGTAAGTAAGCACAAGGTGTATATTTTTTCTTTGCTGGATCGTGTCTTCTCTTTTTCTTTTTTTTTTCTTTTTTTTTTTCCCCCTAGATTGCTGTTAAAATACATGTAACTTTTGAATCTATGAATTTTTAAAAACTAGTTTTTACAATCAGAAGAGCCTGGAAACCCCTGTGGGTTTCAGTGGAATTATGGATGAAGTGTACTGCTGTTGGCTCTTCGGCAGAATCCAGACCTGCTGCAATGTGTATTTGTATGAAGTGTATTGTAAAGATACTCAGTATGTTTTTCCTTTCTTTTTAAAATAGAAATTATTTTTTGATTATAAAGGCTATTCTGCAATTTTAGTTAGCTGTCAAGTGTCTTCTTACATTTTTGAATGCATAGATCTGTAGCTCAAGAGTTGTAGATGATAAATGTTTTTTTGCTTTAGGTTTGCATTATCTGGTAACCATCACTAGGGCAAAGCTACCACATGGGTTGTTGATCCATTGTAACATTTTATTATGTTGAATTACTCAGTGTCAAGAAAGAAAACCGATTAAAATGAGGAAGAATTTTCCTGTGTGGTTCTGTCTTAAGCTTCAATAGCAGAAGCACAACAGTCTGATTTTATCAATGAGTTCATTCTTGGAATAGACTAAAATCCTGTCAAGCATAGTCAGCACACAGATGTGATTAGATGCACCTCCAAATTAGAAACCTCTGTCCTGAAGGCTCCATGTGATTAACAATCTGAGCAAGTTATCTAGAAAAATAAAAATGTCCTCAGAAAATTCTGACTGCAGATTCAGGTAGCAAATAGGAAGAGTTCCTTCCTGTAAAGGTACCTTTGGATGTCTCTTTTTTTTTTCTTTACCTCAAAGATAAGTTTCAGAGAGGTAAATTATTTCTTCATAAAGCAATTATTCTACTGCATACAAGGAATTAATCGGCAGAAAAAATGATGAATGTGTTTTGATTAAAACCACTGCAGCATCTTTAGGATTAAACACATTCTTTTCAGTAAACTATTTATACCTTTTAGAAGTATATTGTATGGAGAATTATACTTTTTTCACAAAATTTTAATTATGTTTGAGGCTTTCTTGTATCTTTATTTTTCTTCTTTATTCAAAAAAATGCTACCATCTGAAAAGTATGGCTATACGAAAAGTACATGGAATCAAATACAACTTCAGCATTAAAAAATCATTCTATTTATCAGCACAATATTGCTATTATTAAACTCAACATATTAGCAAAAGGAAGAAATTTTTCTTATTAATTGCTTGTACAGTTTATTGTGTATATTTATGAAATACCGTGTTTTCCTGAGAAAATGTCTGTGTCTTAAACTCTGATGGAATTTACATATTTTGTGTTTCTGTTGTAATTGCCCATGTGGAAAAAATCTGGTGAACTTTGAATACAAAGTATTTTATAATACCTTAAACAGAGGCAAGATAAAACCCTTCATCTGCAGGGATCTTTCTGTTATCATCTCTGCCTACTTTTCAGTAATTCCTCTTTGCTCTAAATTCTATCTCTCAAACTAAAATTGGCCCAAATCCCTTGGTTATTAATTCCAAGCTGGATGTGAAACAGTTAAGAGAGCAGAAAATAGCATGTCTATAGTACAGCCATAGCAAAATGCCTCTAGATTTATAAAAACTGTTGTTCTTCAGGCAGTTTTTGTCTACAGGCCAGGTGTTTTGCTAGCACATTTGGACCATTTCTGATTATTTTGCTGTAATTCAGCAATTCCCTGGGGTTGTCTGGTCTCTCCACTGGGATGATGCCATGAACAGAGTGTTGGTTAGTCTGGCAGCCATTTTAAATAACTCAGTTTGGGACAGAAGTTTAAAAAGAGACAACAGAATTTGATCTGGGCTTTCCAGTGCTTTAACAGCACTTCGTTTTGCATTACAAATTTTGCATTTAGGCCTAGAGCAGCACTTTTGTTGTAGTAACAGATGTGTCTCCAGACACGTGTGCATATTTAAATGGAGTTGGTGTACAATAATCTTATTTCAAAAGAAGATTAATGGAACAGAACTTTTTTTGTCTGCACAGATTAATTGAACAGTTATAAGACGATGGATCACTACTTTGTAATAATTACAGTTGTACTTAGTATAATTAATATAGTGGATTTGAATTGGTGTGAAATAGCATTATTCTTTTGCAAAGTTAAGGTATACTTGTAGCGTTAGATTTGTCTGAGTAAACACTGTCACTGCATGCCACTCCCAAGACCATCTGTCTCTGGTAATGATTTTCAAGAGCAAGAATTTTGCAATTCTGAACTTCACTGAGATAACACTTAAATAACATCCTATGAGAACTAGATTGCTTATTACCTGAGTTGTTTTGCTTCATTTTGTTATTCCTGATAATGGAACTAGTAGTGTGAAAGATATGTGTGAGACAAGTAGTACACACCATCAATTTCTTCCAAATTTTGTCTGAGCCTGCTGGTGCATGAGTTTTTGAAGGAAAAAAAAAAAAAAAAAAAGACAATTTTTTAAAATTGTAAGAATAAGTGCTCACACATAAAATTACACAAGTAAATACCCTATGAGTGGTACTCAGTTTAACCTTTTTCAACATGGAAAAAACCCCAGTAAATTTATTTCTCATGAAGGGATTATCAGTAAATTATATAATTGGGCTGGTTCAAATCAATTAACGCCTTCAAGTAACAATCCTGATGTCAGACATTGTCCATGAAAGCACTGTTGGTGAAGCCTATAGTCATACTGGGCTATTCCACTCACATCTGGAAATAGGCTGTCCATTTCCCAGAAGTAGTTTTGTTATAAGATGTACTCTTCAATGGGAAGATCATCTTGTGGCATCCCATAGGCTGTTTGAAATGCTGGAGTCAGAAGCATACAGTGGAAGAGTTCTGTCTAAATGTTTTAAAATAGGGAGGCTTTATATTAGGGAAGTTTTTGATACCATAGGTATTGAAACTAATGACGATGGAATTGAATGCCTTTGGGTAGGAATTAAAGGGAAGGCCATCAAGGCTCACATCCTACTAGAAGTCTGTTATTGTCCACCCAACCAGGAAGAACAGGCAGAAAAGTTATTCTCTAAGCAGCTGGAGAATGTTTCAGGCCTGGTTCTAGCAGGTGACTTCAATCTGCCAGAAATCTGCTGGGAACTTATTACAGCAGAAAAAAGGCAGTCCAGGAAGTTTTCAGAGTGTGTGGAGGGTAATTTTTTGTCACAGCTGGTGAGTGACCCCACCAGGGGAGGGACTATGTTAGATGTGTTGTTTGCAAATAGAGATGGGCTGGTGGGAGATGTGGTGGTTGGAGGTTGCTTGGGGCACAGCGATCATGAAATTATAGGATTCTCAATATTTGGTGAAATCAGGAGGAACATCAATAAGACTTTTACACTGGACTTCCAGAGGGCAGACTTTGGCTTATTTAGGAGACTTATTCAGAAAGTTCCTTGGGAAGCAACCCTTAAAAACAAGGGAGTTCAGGAAAGGTGGGTGTGCTTCAAAACAGAGGTCTTGAGGGCACCAAAACCAGATGAGTCAATGAGGAAAACATCCAGCCTTGATGGGCAACAAGGTTTTGAAGGAACTTATGAAAAAAAAAGAGGATGTATCATCTTTGGAAGGAGAGTCAGAGCTTTCAGGAAGGTGCTGAGAGGGCATGTAGGAAAAATATTAGGGAGGCCAAAGCTCAGTTTGAACTTAATTTAGCAACTTTAGTAAAGGATAACAAAAAATGTTTTTACAAACGTATTAATGGTAAAAGGAAGGGTAAGACCAGTCTTTGTTCTTTGGATGAGGGAGGGAACTTAATAACTGCAGATGAGGAAAAGACGGAAGTGCTTAACACCTTCTTTGCCTCAGTGTTTAGTGGGAAGACGGCTTGTCCTCAGGATAACGATCATGGATATCAAGGAGTAGAATGGTCCCCCTGTTATCCAGGAGGAGGCAGTCATAGAACTGCTGAGATGCTTAGATGTTCATAAATCTGTGGGACCAGATGGCATCCGTACTAGGGTGATGAGGGAGCTGGCAGATCAGCTGGCAGAGCCACTCTCCATCATTTACCAATAGTGTTGGCTCACTGGTGAGGTTCCAGATGACTGGAAGCTGGCCAATGTGACACCCATTCACAAAAAAGGGTAGGAAGGAGGATCCTTGTAATTAAAGGCTAGCCAGCCTGACCTCAGTACCTGGTAAGGTTATGGAACAGTTTATACTGAGTAGCATCACACAGCACTTACAAGATGGCCAGAGTATCAGACCCAGCCAGCATGGGTTTAGGAGGGGTAGGTTATGTTTGACCAACCTGATCTCTTTTTATAACCAGGTGACCCACAAGAAAGATGTGGGAAAGGCTGAGGATGTTGTGTACCTGGACTTCAGCAATGCCTTTGACACTGTCTCCCACAGCATACTCCTGGAATAGCTGGTAGCCCATGGCTTGGACAGGAGCACTCTATGCTGGGTTAAGAACTGGCTGGATTGCCAGGCCCAGAGAGTGGTGGTGAACGGTGCTGCATCCAGCTGGGAATCAGTCTCCAGTGGTGTCCCTCAGGGGTCTGTGCTGGTACCTGTTCTTCTCAATATTTTTATTGATGGCATGGATGAGGATATTGAGTCCTTTATTAGTAAATTTGCATCTGGCAGTGTGTGTTGATTTGTTAGAAGGTAGGAGAGCTCTGCAGAGAGACCTGGAATGGTTGGATGGATGGGTAGAGTCCAATGGGATGAAGTTTAATAAGTCCAATGCCAAGTCCTGCATTTTGGCCACAATAATCCCCTGCAGCATTATAGGCTGGGAACAGTGTGGCTGGACAGTGCCCAGGCAGAAGGGGACCTGGGGCTACTGGTCGACAGCTGGCTGAACATGAGCCAGAAGTGTGCCCTGGTGGCCAAGAAGGCATCCTGGCCTGTATCAGGAATAGTGTGGCCAGCAGGAGCAGGGAGGTCATTCTTCCCCTATACTCAGCACTGGTGAGGTGCCACACCTTGAGTATTGGTACAGTTCTGGCCCCTCAGTTTAAGAAGGACATTGAGGTGCTGGAGTGCATCCAGAGAAGGGCAACAAGGCTGGTGAGGGGCTTGGAACACAAGCCCTGTGAGGAACAGCTGAGGGAGCTGGGGTTGTTTAGCCTGGAGAAAAGGAGACTCAGAGGTGACCTTACCACTCTCTACAACTTCCTGAAAGGTGTTTGTAGTCAGGGAGGGTTTGGTCTTTTTCTCCAGGCAGCAACTGGCAGAACTAGAGGCCACAGTCTTAAGCTGCACCAGGGGAAATACAGGTTAGATATTAGCAAAAAATTTTTCATTGAAAGAATAATAAAGGAGTGGAATGGTCTGCCGGGGGAGGTGGTAGAGTCACCATCCCTGGATGTGTTTAAAAAAAGATTGGATGTGGCACTCAGTGCCATGGTCTAGTGGAGATGTTAGGGCATGGGTTGGACTCGATGATCTTGACGGTCTCTTCCAACCTGGTGATTCTGTGCTTCTGTGAAAATAGGATGCAATAAAATTTTGGTTGGGTATGGCAACAAAGAGTTTCATTAAACTTTTGACAAAACACTTGGATGAAAGGGAGAGAGATGATTTATGTTCAGCTAAAGAAATCAAGTGAAGGATGACAAAAGGGAGGAAAGCATATGAAAATTCTTTAGACTAAAGAAAAGAGTACATGGGTTGAAAAAAACAACATTTGTCTTTATTTGCATATTTCTAGTAATAGCTGAAAAATAAGATCATATTTTTCCATGTACTATCCCCTTGCTTCTGCTAATCCACAGTGAGAAAGCCCTGAGAAGTGGATAGCTCTTGTCCAGGAAATTTGGGTGGCCAAAAAAAGGAGATGTAGAACAAACCCTTCAAGGCAAAGGTGGCAGTAGTGTGAGATTATGGCAAGACGTCACAACATAGATTTCACAGTTTAGTGTGTTTCAATGTGGGGAAAGTCTGTCAGGACCTTTCAAGTACCATGTGTGTGTGTTTCCATAGTTTTATTCTCAACCTTAGAGCTAACCTTCTACACTTTTTCTGTTCTAATACAAACCCATAGAGAATAATTTGTATGGTAATTTTTGTGAATTAAGTATCCTGGGAGATAGATTAACATCATTAAAGTATTATCAGGTTTAGCATTCCTGTTGCCAAAAATGGAAGGCTAATTTTACTCAACTAATTTCTTATTAAATGCTTGTGTGTGTGTGTGTGTGTGTATGTGTGTGTGTGTGTTTGTGGTGGCCACAGGTGTCCAATTTATTCTCAGATCCATGTGGATATTTTCATTTTGAGTCTTAGAAAATATACTAAGGTTGTATCAATTTAGAACTGTTTGCATATGAAGATGGTTAGAATATTTAAAACAAGTACAGTAATTTAACATGTATAAGGCGCACAGGAGTATAAGGTGCACTTCCGGGTTGTTGGCAATTTCCCGTACGTTGTCCGTATGTAAGGCACATTGGCATAGAAGGCGCACTTTTTTTTCCACTCCCCAATGAGGATCCGCGCGCAAAAAAGTAATAAGTTAGTAACGGAATTGTGCGATCACAGGATTTACTGGCTTGGCTCAGGGCCGGGGCGGGGTCACACTTCCAGGTTGGCAAATTTCCGAACATTGTCCATATATAAGGTGCACCACCGTATAAGGAGCACTTCTGTAAAATTACTGTAATTAAAATAAATATATTTAGCAATAGCATAGACAGTTCTTACTCTCCTAAAGGAGATTTATTAATGAAGTTAAGAGTTCTGCCTTGGTCCACCATGATCACAATCTACCCATGACCACAATCATCTCTTCCTTTGTTGCAAAACATTATTAGACTCAACAGAAATGTTTGGCTGAACTATCAGGTCAAAAGCTAGTTCTGACTCTGCTCACCATTAGATGATTTTTGACTTAAGAGGATTAAGTTCTTTCTTGCTTAAAACACTAAACTTTCTTTCATGATCATGTAACTGTGGCAGCAGCCACATCTCCACTTCATATTTAATCACTAGTCTTTCTATTAATCATATTACATTTCAAATTAAGTTCTATGTAGGAATTTGTTTCAGTGTGCTTCTTAGTGGAATCAGTAAATGTGTTTTATAATTAAGTGCTCAAATATTAGAATTTAATATTTTTTAATTAGAGGGGTTTAAATTAGAAATCTGTCTTCCTATATAATTTGAGGAGGTAAAATCTAATTTGCATCTTCACCTGAAGGAAAATTCATAAAATGAACTAAACTAAAGCAGTGAGATACATTTTTAATTAAAGGGAAGAAACTGCTAATGAAGTGCAACTTAGGAACATAAACTAATAGTGTATAACATCATATAGTTTCTTTACGTTAGAGAATGAAATACAGTAGTTTAAAAAATTAGAAACATTACTTAAAGCAGTGAATTTCAATTTGCGGTATGAAGTGTCCCATGGCAGAAGTATTCCTGTTATCTTCAGTCTCATTATAGAGATGAATATGTACCTACTCAAGCACTTGAAGAAGGACTAATAATATTTACATTGTTCAGTGGCCTGCATGGTGTCATGCAAATAAATACCTGATAATGAATATATCTCAGTATATGTCTGTTTGTCGCTATTTTCTGAGACACAGGAGTCTTACGAATGTTGGTGGGTGGTCAGGGTTGTGTTCAGAGTCAGAAATCCTGTTTTCTCCTTCACTGAAAACTCACTGCAAGGAAAATGCTGATTCTGTGCGAAAATCAGCACAAATTCTACATGGCATATTGGCTAGGAACAGGTATTGAATTGCAAGCTCCAGCACTCAAAGAATGATTTTTCTCTAGTAACTAAGAAAAGAGGGCTGAGTTAAGATCAGTACTAGGAGGCCTGGTTTATGATGTAAGTAAAACAGGCAATTGCCTGGGACTGGCCTTTAGGAAAATACTCATGATATTTTTGTGCCTGACCTCAGCTTGACTCTGCAAAGACAGTAGTGTGAGGATCCCAGAATACATGTTTGTTTCTGGGCTGTTGCAGAAGCTTTTCTCAGCTCTGAAGCCTGAGTAGATGCTGAGCCATCTTGATCCATTCTGAGCAGGCTACTTATCCATGAAAAAATACCTAGATATGCAGGCTCAGCTGAAGACATGGGTATTTTTTGGAAGTCTGACTGGAGAATTAGGATATCAGGTCTCCAGCGTATTCCTGCAAGTAGGTCTCGACACTGCCTGAAGCATTTTCTCTGTGTTGCTTATGACCCTGAAGGCAACTAAGCTTCAGAAACAAGCTCTTTGTTTATGTGTCCTAGTAAGAGGACTACAGATCTTGCTCCAGCTTCTGCTTCCCCCCATTGCTGCTGTAAGGAAAGCTGTACAGGAAAAGGTGTCTATGTCAGGGAGAATGGAGTTCCTGAGGACTTCCTCTTTCCTTCTCGCTTGCATCCCCTTTACCAGGGAGAGCAGTAACTTAGTTACTTAGAATTGGGACTGTATGGCAAGGACACTATGTTAGAGAAGGATCTGGGGTGAGCTGCATGTGTAGGCTCACATTTGGTTATTTAAGTAGAAGGGTGTGTTTCATTTTGTCATTCTGAGATGCAGAGAGGGATGTCATGGAGGAGGCATCCTCCCTCTTCAGTGTAGCCTGTGCTATCCAGAAAGGATGACCCAGTCCTGAGATTAGGCAGGGAGCCTGGTAAAACAGAGACAGAGAAGTTTGGCAAGCAGGTATGGCTTTGTTATTTTTATCATTATTTAGCACTGTTTGAGATTTGTACAAGAAATACCTCACAGTATGGTACATGCTTTGGAAATCTGACCCCAGACTTTACCTCAGTTTCCTTACTCTCTGATGGCACCCCTGCAGCACCTCTACTTTTCATCAGATTAGCTGTGGCTGGCAACTCATGAGCAGCAGCTAATGGTACAGACAGAAAGTGCACACAAGTATAAACAGAAGCTGGTATGTTCATGAATTACATGTCATACGATGTCCCATGTTGACATATTGAGGAGAAATCATTCACATATTTTTAAACAACTGAATCATTTTAGGAAGCTCTTGGGTTTGCCACCTTCATAATACATGAATTATATATCTGTAATTGTAATTATATCAGTATATATTACTTTACTTTGTAAGAAGCTGGTGATGGTTTTGGTTGTTTCTGACAATTTGTGATTATTCTGTGATTCTCTTGTATTGTTTGTAGCTTTTTGGCTAATCAGATTGACACTTTTCACTGAATTATGGATTGAAAAATCCAGTATTGAGTGATGCTGACTGTTTTGGTAAGAAGATAGCTAGAAAACCACAGTGATATGGATCACTCACTATGACAAAAAGTTCTTATCTATTATGCCCTTCATTAATATTTCAGGATTCAGACTGTAAAGGGAGCAATTTATCTCAGTATAAGTTAGAATACTGTTTAATAAGATTTTCGGAGGAGACAAGATTAATGTTAATAATGTTTTTTTCAGTGACAGGAAAATAGTGTTAACATTAGTAAATCACATTTCCTGTTAAAAGAACAGCATTTGTTTTACAGCTATTCAGAACAACAAGGTTAGATTGAAAAAAAACATGGTCTATAAACAAGGTCAAGCTTATAAAAAAGTAAAACCTGAATCTATTTTCCTACACTAAAGTCCTATTAGAATGAATATTCTGCTGATTAAAATGAAGATGATGAAGGCTATAAAGTTATTCAAGCAGAATAATTCAACTTTAGTATCTTTCCATTCCAGGAAGTGGCTATTTATTTTTTCAGATAGTCCCAAACAGGGAATTTGAAGCTCATCTAATTAAGCTTCAAGTTTTCTGTGTTTTGTAGCCTCCTTGATTCTGAAAATAATACATGCAACTTCATTTCACTGCTCACTTTTTAAGGCATAAATGAGTTTGGTATAGAGTTTCCTGAAGGTATATTGAGCAAAGTCTATATTCAAGAAAACAATACATCTGCTGTGCTTGGGTAAATGTTTCCCATTCAGAATATATTTGGGTTCATTAAGCTGACACACAGACATGAATGTGAAATATTTGGTTTCTCTGATATTGCTCATACACAGCTAAGGGCTTTTCTAGGTTACAGCCACATACATGCTGATGCTTAATGTGGCAATGTTGTACTGATAGTATTTTCATGAAGTCACAGATAAGGTTTGTATCAATTAATGTCTGAATTCATCTACTTCATATAGACTACTCTACAGATATATACAAGAGTAATTATGAGTGAATACTTTTATGCCTACATTATGAATATGTATACAAAAAGTGTATGTTCAATACAATCATTCCTAAACTTCATGTCAGTTCACATGCACATATCCACACAAACAGCGTAACCAGGGCAAAGATCTGGCATAACAGGAACCTTTGGGATTGATGACTTCCCATTCTAAATTCTTCCGGGTTCATAAGCAAATGACATATTCTTTACATTGCCCTCAGTCCTGCTGAATTTCCAGACTACTAGTCTCTATGTTTTTTCTGTCTCTGTGAATATTTAATTAACTAAGTAAGTAAAAGAAACTAAAACTGCAGAAATAGGAAGACAAGTAACTCATAAACCATGGTAATAAATCTTCTTGTCTGCATTTGTCAGAGAAAGAGAATTTATTTTTGATTTTATTTCTCACATGTGTGGAGTATTTTTGGCTAAGAAATTCCTAGATTTACATGCAAAAAAAAAGTTCTTTCTTATGAAGAACAAAATATGGCTAAAACAGTGGGAGGAAATATGTGTCTCAACATTTCTTATTTTTGTTCTTGTTTATTTTGAATAAGCAATAAAAATATCAGGACAAGTATAACACAGGTGTGAAAGTGAACATTGGACACAACTGAATGCATAATATCTAAATATTTCTTTCACTGCAAATGTCCATCCATCCCTGACCACTATTACAAGTTTATCTGAGGCAGAATCTTGCCTGTAGCCAAAACAGTGGTTGGATATCACTTCGGCTGATCACATAAGCATGGTCCACATGGTCTAATATATAGAAATGTAATTTTATTGCTGTATTCTATGATGAAGCACATAAGGTAAAATAATTCTGAATATGCAAGGTTCTTGCTATTTTGCCAACAGATGCTAGTTTCCTTTTTAGTTTTGTACTTGCATTTAAGGATTCTGCTGTACTATAGAAATATCAGGAGATGAGAATGTACCAGTCAGTCCCTTTGAGTCTGTTACTTCTGCACATAGAATCTGTGTGTACTTATGGACTCAAATGAACAGCTTATTTTTGAAGAAATCCTTTATTCTCTGTGCAAAGAATCTAAAGAGGGATATCATAGTATCTGGGAGATGTGCAAAGTTTTCTCTGGTAGGAAAGAACCAGAAGAAGAAGATCAGCTGACTTACTTATACCATGTCTACTGAGCTTTAAGTTAAATTTCAAATCCTCTAAGATGGAATCAAAGCTCTTGAAAAATTCTGCTCATGGTTGTCAGATTGATGTTTGCTTGAAACAAACACCAGCAGTAAACATGGCCTGAAAGATTTATTCAGGGAATAAAGCATAACATTTACACAGAAAGAGGGCAGCATTAGAGTGAAGAGAGATGATCAGGGCTGACCTTTGGCAAGCAATACAAATTTCTAAGTATGAATGCCCAAGTCAAATAAATTAGTTTCCAGAACAGTTAATTCTTTATGAAAGAGAAGGTCAGACAGAAAAAAATATGCTATTTTAGTGTATTAAACAAAAATGCCAGATTTCCTTTTACCAAATAACAGTTAAGAAAAGTAATTGGTAGAGAGCTAAAAATAATTTCGAAGTATAAACCCTAAAGTCAAATTCGTTCAAAAACTGTAGCAAGCTATTGCTGAAGGAAGAGTAATTGCATAGACTGAAGCAGAGATCCTTGTTCAAGACATTTTTGTCTTAAGGTCTCACTTGGACTTTGGGTGAATGTCTTTGGGTAAATGTCTACTTCCTCTGTTTAATCTGTGAGAAGAAGGAATAGCATCAAAGCCTTTTATTATTATACAGTTTGCATAAGGTATTTTGGTTTGATGTTTTTGGTTTTTTTTTAATGGTCAGCATTATTCTACAGATCCAGTAGCCTTTTCATCTTGCAAATCTGTACTGATTATTGCAATTTATGCTCCATACAAAATGGCTTTGCTACAAATGTGATCCTTGTCTCATATCAAGTGACTTTGCTATAAATATGACATTAGTATGAACCAGTCAGGTTGCTAGATTGTTATTAGTTTGTAATAAACATTTAGAAAAATGAATCATTAAAGGAAATCAGCTCTTTCGTGTAGTTGCTGCATATTTCTAGATAATCTGCTTACATGAATTAATTAGTCCCTGATTGGGGGAGGTACACTGTATTTCCACCTCCTGGCATCTTTCCATTCTGTTTCTTTTTGTGCTATTCTCTACTGTAATGACATCCACAAGATAAAACTAATATTTTTAAAACCACGTGGTGTAATACAAAGTGATTGCAATACAACTTGAATGTTGCCATTTCTCAGTACTTGTGCACACAGGAGATAGCAAAGATAGTTGACTTCTACTCTAGTAATATTACTTGTTGATTGAAGAACAATTATGATACAGTCAAAAAAGGCATTGTTTCACCTCATCATTTAGGGTAGAATTGCCCGCTGCTCTTTGATTATACAACAAGAAACTAGTTCTAGCAGTAAGACTGAGGTTTCATTAGTAGTTATTTACTGCTGGGGTTTTCATATCATTCCAAACCCTTCTATGACATTTGCCTAGTTGAGCACTGGCATTGACAGTTTTCTCTAAATTAATATGTCAGTTTAGATGATTTTTTTTTTGTCAAAACCTTCAGGGTTTTTTTTGGTGCCAGTAAAAAAACTTCCTGCTTTGTCAAAGGATTACACATGGCAGCAATTTAAGAAAAACTTAGATGTTCTTTAGAAGACTTTGCTTTTAATTATTCATAATTTGCCCAGCCATCTGTCAGTAGTGCACCTTCATGTATAAAGACATTGGAGAATAAATAATATCAATTAATTAGAATGAAGGTGAATACTTTTGAGGTAACAATTAAAGTTGGTTCACAACAGTAGGCATAACAGGCTTTTCTTAAGGCATCCAAAATCCGGACTTTTAGAACAAGCAATTGAATAAATTATTTAAAATATAATGACCATCAAAACCTGGAAGCTACACTTTGAAAGAGGCCTTCAGCATAGCTGGAGATTACAGAAAGCAGAAGCAAATGCATTTGACCTTAGAATGTCACTTGTCACTCTTTTGCAAAACAAAAAAGTATGGTAGAAGATAATTGAACTTTAGCTCTGAGTGAGATGTTCTGGAGTGTCAGCTCCCCACATTTACAGAGATTTCTTTGGACAAAGACATTCCTCAAGTAAATCAGAGTTGCCACAATAACAATTTTTAATGAGAGTTAGCCATTGATGAGAGTTTGATCCAAGAGATGAGAGCAGGTGAGAATTAAGTGGGATTTTTCAAGGAAGTTAACATAGCAATAAATGGCAAATACTTTGCAGTAGCACTGCATAATGCAAGTTAATGGATGTCTCTGAATGTACTTGTGATCAAATATCAATGCAAATTCCTGACCAAACATTTGCAAGTCTTAAAACACCAATAGGTATAACAGCTGTTGGTTGTAATGGTTATATTAGCAGCACTTTTTAAGTGTCACTTAGTGTGCACACTAAAGCCGTTTGGGCATCCAGCAACCCTGTTCGAAAGGTAGGAGTGTGCAAATGAATACTCTGACTCAGTATATTGTCTTTTCTAGTTAATGTCATATCTATATTTGGAACGTCATAATGTACACTAAAAAACAAAGCCCAGAATAATAGGGTTCATATGCTAAATTAAAAATCGGAGCATAAGGGCTAATGAGAAATATTTTTCTGGACAGAAGAACAAATCAAGTGAGTAGCAATATTCTAGCAAAAATTTAATGCTTTTATCACCATCAGATTAATAATCAGTTTAACCAGACTTTTCAGTAAATTAATATTCACATGAAAATTTTAACATTGCTACTTTATGCTACACTGCGCTTCTACAATGCAAGTTTAATATTGAAGTTGTTTATTAGAATGAGGTGTAGCATTTTTAGGGCATCTTTCTCACAGATACACAACAGATTTTTATGGAACAGAAAGTTTTGTGCAGTGCCCTGACCATTAGGCTATGCAAATTATTTCTGTTCCTGGGTTGCCAATGAACAGTTTAATTTAAAACTGACCTTGTTGCTCCTTATCCCAGATATCAGAAGTAGAACTGGAGTGCTAATCAGGTGGTAGATGCTTTTTCTGTGGAGTGTAGTTACAGTCCACAGTAGTTCTTGGGTGCAGTATGTAGTGATGTGATATTTTTGCAATTCACAAAGTAGATTCTTAAATCAAACTTGTCCTTGATGATCACTTGGTATGTTAATAGATTAGATTTTAACTTCCCTTACACTCTCTAATAAATGTCTCTTTTGTGCACTTGCCTTTTCACCTACCTGTGGGATTATTATGATACTCTAATAAAACATCAGGTATTTGCAGTTTATTCCTGGAGGGATTTGACTCTTATTTTCATCTCTTACTGCCAATCAGCAGCGTTATATTGAAAAGTAATTAGATTATCCTCTAGGACTCTTCCCAGCCTTCACTGACTGCATATAAATTCAAGGACTCAACTTTGCTAAAGGACTCTGCTTGATAGATTGTCATGACAATGCTCTGAAACTAAACACTTCAAAGGTATTTTCTGGGGGGAATAAAATTGTTTGGGCTTTTTCTTTTTTGAAATTTCTACTTCTAACAAACTTTTTCTCTAAAACACGTTAACATGGCTAAAGCAATGACAAAGCACTTTTCCACTCCTGTGTCTTGTTGATAGTAAATGTGAATAATAATAATAGAATTCAATACCTGAATTCAAAACTAAATTTCTTTTGGCTAATACAAGATAATTACTTGCAGATACCTGTGTAATTCACTTTATCTTCATTAATGATGGGTACCAATATGAGATAATAAAATTATTTGTTCATTTGGAATGATTTACTGTTTTTACTGTGAAGCTTGTGAAAAAAACATATCCTGCTATTATCTCTTTTCTTACCTTCATAGACTGTATTTTGTTAAGTGGTAAAATCTCACTTCCCCCATAAAAGCAATTGATATAATCATGTACACAGAAGAAATTTTATTCAGTTAGAACTTATTGTTTCTGCAAGTCACATTTCTGACTAGAAATGCAGTTTAAGTGCATCATTAGCACTCAATATGGTGGAATGATACAAGTTTAAACAAAAAAAGATATTTAAAACAAACAAAAAGCCATAGTTAAATTAGTATTCATACCCTGGATAAAGGCATTTAAGAAGGCCTGAGCACTGGTTAAATTAGGTTAGACATTGGGTCATTGGCATGTCACCTAAGCTAAAAGCGACCTAAATTAATCAGAGTTAAAAGCTTGTTTGGGTTTAAAAGATCCAATTAAAACTGTTGAAACTTTTGTTCTGAAGTCAGAAGCATACAATAAGAAAACAGATATCCCTTAAAGACATAGAATTAATATTTCTTTTCCTCCTAAAGAATTCTGAATTGTTACTTTAAATAACATTTTTTGTCATAAACTAGTCCATAGTGCATTCTTATGCAGTTATCCTCCTACTTCATTACTTTCTTGTTGTTTCTGGTAGTTTTTTAGATGTTTTTAAATTGTCTTTTCAGTTTTAGTCAGTCATTACTGATATATTGATTTTTAATATCTTTATTTCATAAATTCCTGCAGTTCCTTGATATTTTAACAAATTTTCGCTTGTTCCATTTTTGCAGTTAGATATTTTCTACTGTGAAGAAAGAACAGGAACAAAGTTCCTAACAGATTAATATTTCCAGATATTTATAAGATTTTCTTATGTTTTACACCTGACACTTAACAATTTCCAAAACTGTTTAAAAAAAATAGAGGTTTTTTTAGTTATGAAGACCTTGACAAAAATGTTTAGAATTTTTGTGGGAAATGCATTTTCCATCAGAGAAAAGATGCATTTGCTTAAAAAAAAAGGAATAACTAAATGGAATAGGCAAAGAGTTTTATTTGGCCCTATTATTTTGGAACTCACATTTAGGTAAATTATGTTAAAAATGTTATTTTGCTTAATTTCTTTTTTTTTTTTTTAGCTCTGTGTACTCTTTCCTTACCTTGTTCTGTTCTTAGCAGGCACTGAAAATCAATTGAAAATTTCTGTCTATGTTGTGTTTTACAAGGTTACTGTTGATTTTAAAATATATTCTAGAGGAATACATCTTTATCGTTCTTACTTTATTTCTTGTGTTTTGGTGTGTCTCTTGGAAATAGGACTACACATAGAAATAGATGTAGATTTAGGAAAGTATGGATGACTGCTTAGTTCTGTGCCTGAAATATGTACCTTATGCCTGAAGAGCATTGGAGAGAAGAAAGACTGAAGGTTAAACTTCAAGACATGCACTCAGTATGGCATGAATCAGGGACACAGAGATGCTGCCTGTTTTTTCTCTTAAGTTTTCAAAACAAACAAGTGTCCCAGCTATTATTTTCTTTTCTATAGCGAATCAGGAACTTCTTACCTGTCTCATGCTGAAAGCAGCAACAGAATAAACTCATTAACTTCTTTTCCTGCTGGTAGCTGAGAACCAGAGTAAAGGCCGAAAGCTACATTTAGAGAGGTTACTTGGCTTTTATGAAATAGCTTTCCATGGATTCTGATTTAACAGCCATCAGTACCCAACTCACAGGCTATTAATTTCTAAATATTTTGGGTCTTGTTTTATTATTCTTAAAATCTCATCTATTTGATGTAAGCAGTATGTAATGGATGCTGAACTTTGAAAGGTGAAAGATTGGTGTAAGGCTTGTGTAGAAATAATTACAATGATTTAATCCATAAGACAAGTTAATTTACACTGCATTTGTAGATATTTTTCATTTAAAGTTGTAATTTTTTCATTTGGAAGTGTTAATTCCCTTGCTCATAAAAATTTTCTGCATATCTTTTAAGACCATTAGTTCCTTTTAATGAAACACTTTATTTCATTTTCAAGAAATTGATACTTCAGCAAATTTGGCCTGTTAATTTGCTTTTATTAGTTGTTTGACATTTAATACCTGTCAGATTAAGAAAAAAGAGTTATTCAATTATTTATAAAAGCTTATGTTCATGTCCATTAGATAAGGAAACAACCTTTCTCACAGGCAAAATTCTTGGGATATTATTCATAGGAGAAGAGCATCGAGAGAGAAAAGATGACTGTGGAGTCTTTGAAATTTCCCCATATGCTCTGCTAACTTGTATTTTAATAATTTCCAGCAACAGATTATTTGTTTTCAGCTTCACACATGATGTTATCAATGGAGGCAGTAAATTAAGAGCTAACAACTCTCATCCTGTTGCTAGGCTTTGAATGGCGCTTTTAAAAGAAGCCTGAGAAAGGCATTTTTTGGCCAAATTGCCTGATTTCCCCCCACCTTAGGTCCATGCTCCATGCTGTTTAACCATAAAAGAGAGAATTGTTCCCAGTCATCTAATAAAGTAAGGTATAAACACGTTTTTAGATATTTTAATTATTATTCTGTAAATAAGTTGATATGTCAGCTAAAATTTATTAGAAGCAAGTTCCACTGAACTGCACAACATATTATGCCGAGCAATAATTTAAACTACGTCTTGAAGCTGAATCACTATTTTTAATCACTGAGATTCGTATGATGCATTTGAAGGCATATGAAAAGAAGGGTTTTTTCCTTCAGGGCTGTTTTCCTTAGATAGCTTGCTTAGGATGCAAAGCATATAGTTTCATCTATTTAAAGCAGCTTAATTGGGAGAATCTAAGGACAGAACCAGAGCTCTAGGTATGGCTTTTCCTTTCAAATGAGTTAGATTCTTCCTATCCTCAATCTTTTTATTAAATTAGTATTTGCTCTGTGTTATGCATGTAAAAAAAAGTAAGTTAAAATTATTTTGGCACTGATACTTTTCAGCTATCAAGTAAAAAAATCTGTGAACTCAAATTATTTGATCTGCAAATGACACTAGAAAGCTCTTGTAAGATGTTTGCTTTTTGGTAATCCAGGTTTTGTTGTGCCTCTTTGCTTATGGGCATGATGCTCAAATTGCCTGTCTTATATGTCTACCTGAGGCTGCATAAAAGGAGAATCTGTAAAACTGTGATCTTTAAAAAAATTTTTTGAGGTTAAAAATGTATTTTTATTTTTTCAGCATGCATGAAAACAGGAAAAAAATATCCAAAACTATTTATCTTATCTTTATCTACTTCTGAATAATAGAATTAACTTTTGCCCCATTACTTCAATAGCAGATGGTAATGCTTCCTCAATAAACAGGTTTAAATAGAACACCAGTAACATCACTTCTTTTTGCAAGTAAAATATAAAAGCCAAGTAGGATACACTGAAGTTAATTTATCTGGGCTGATCTGCTCAGGAATTAAGTTTAAAAAAGAAAGAAAAACCTAGCAACCCTTTCTATTTCGGAAGCAGCTTGTGTCTCACTGCCTCATTTTCTACCTCATCCATATACACTTTTATCCATTTTAGTTGGGGAATAAAGATGTGAAGATATATAGATGTTTTCCAAAGGTATCTGTGAAATTCGTTTCATATCTTGTTTTCCAAGGTCTCAGGCTTTTAGGAAGTTTAATGCTGTTGAGCACCAGTTTCTAGACAGCAGATTCCTTTAGAAAATGGTCTTCAGCCTTATTTGCCATTCAGAATCATGTTAAAAATTACAACACTAATTCCAAACCATTTATTATGAGGCTCTACGATGAAGATCTCTTACTTCTGGACACTGCCTAGTTCAGGCTCTCTAGCTGTATCAAGCTCAGCACTATACTGATATGTTTCTAGATCTTCTAGTTCTGGGATTAATTTATTTATGGTTAGTAATGGTATTTGGGTAGTGGTGCAGTAAAAAAAACCCACAAGGCACCCCTGGATCAATCAGTCTTGTTCACTCTTTTCTCATAATCTCAGAAAGATATTTCTGTAAGAGTTGTGCTTTGACAAGCCAGTGTCCAGTAATCTGTACACCTCCACACTCATCAGGTGTGTATGCAGAAGCAGAAATTGTCTTTTATATTTGAAGATAAAAGGCTATCTCAACCTCCATGCCAAAACATCAAGGCTTGGAATTTTATACAAGCAGGATCTTGTTCAAAAACCATTTTATCCTCTTCAAATAGACACTAGGCTTTGGAAGGCATTAATTGACACAGAAAAAAGGGACCTGGTTCTTTGTTACAGGAAAATAGGTTGAAAAAGGTACAAGCTGTTTAATTTAGTAATCTGTAACTGAAATTGGTATAGAACTGGGAGATCTAATGTATTCATCCAAAAATACAATACAAACTTAGTAAACAGTTCAGAAAACCTGTGGCATCACTGATGTTTCTGGATAATATTTAGCGTACTTATGAGAAAAGAACCTATATTTTCTGCAGGAAAAATAATATGTGATAAAGAAGGCTGCCTTCTTCCTAAAATTAAAAGTGATCTGCAAGAGGAAATAGATTAATTGTTGTGGAATATATTTAAAGAAATTTTGAAATTAGTGGAATGCAAATAATGTTGAGAAAAAACAAAACCTCTGTGTCATTATAATTCACTATTATTTAAATTCTAGACAAAGTATTTTTAAACAGTTGTACTGCTGACTAGTCAACCTTGCAGGCATGTTTAATGTTCTATCAAGTGAGTCTTCTCAGTTCTGTAGGAATTTGACAGTAATTACAAGTACTCTCTCTCCCCTCAAAACTTTCATGGTACAGGTGATTCATCATCTGAAGCTTAATAATTAAAAAACACAAAGCATCTGGAAAAAAATATTCTGCTGTTATTGTTTGTGTATTTTGTGTTACAACTTTCTGGTGGAATTTTGGCTTTCATGTTTTATAAAATAGGTCCAATATTAGGATTACTAGTTCACTCTGTCTTCATTTTCACAGTTTGAATAATTAATTGCGTGTGCTGCAGTTACCAGTCATTCCTTTTTGAAGATTCCTGCAAGTATGAACTTAATAGAGGTATAATCAGAAATCAGGGTCTAAGTCATTCATTTATAGTGAGGGAAGAATTTCAGTTAAATTTGTGGTCTATTTTTAACAGTAATGGGATTTTCTACCAAAGATAAGTATTTTTCATTTCTACAAGTGAGAAATTGTTATGCACTACTTCATAAAATGGCACTAGTAGGTACATTTTGTGATTGTTTTTTAAACATATCTCGGAAAAGTTACAGTAGGTTTGTAAATGAAATACAGAGTTTGAAGATCTGCTCATCTTCCAGATCCTTACTTCTAAACAAAGTTTTTAAAATTTCTGGTAAATTGTAGTAGAGATTATCCACAATTAAAGTAATAAGGATAATTTTTTAATTAACCGTGGCTTCAGGACTTTTTTTTTTGGCTTGTCAAGGTATGACAAATTCTTCAAAAGAAACTGGTGAAAAAATGTTTGATAAAGGCAGAGCTGCAAAGAAAATTCAGAATATTTTTTGGTAACTACTCATAAACATCCTAGTCAAAATCTTTAATAAAATACAATTTTTTTATAAAAGTAGAATTGTATAGACAATTTTTGAGGAAAACAAACTAGGGACACATGAAGAGAGGTACAGGTAACTGACACTTGTTTTGATTTTGCTGTTAACTCAGCTTTTTAAGGGTGAAGAATTAAGCACATATTGAGTGTGGTACTTGAAGTGGGAATTAGGGAAAAAAGCACCAGAGAATAGTTATTTTAGAATAACATCTTTAGTGTGGCTTGCAAATATCTGTCCTTTCTCCTTATGGAGGAGCAAATAAGAAAAATCCCTTGCAGGAACCTGAATGATTGCCTGCCCTAGAGTGGAAAAGAGTTTATGTGATTGGGCAAGTAACAATTCCATGTACACCCTCTCTTACTCCTGTGGGCTATGGAAATGTTTGTGGCAGATTGGTTTTACATGTCTTTCTCCTGGGATATGGCTTGATTTACCTTGAGATTCCTTATTAGTTTTGAAGGTTAAGTAGAAATAAGAAAGCATATAGCAGCGCAGAGTGTTTGGGAACTAAAGCTGTGTCCTGATGCTGTCTTTTCTATCAGAAAATCTTTTACTGAGCTTCATGTAAACTTAGCCAATAGAATGTTTAGAGAAAATTTTTCTCACGTAACAGTACTTTGTAAGATGATGGGAAGTCACTTCTGCAAGTTCACCTGTTACAGTTGGGTACCTTTTAGTTGCCTTTCCATCTTCTGTGCTTTACTGCTGACAAGGTTACTGCTTTCCTCACAATTCTACTCTTATATAAGATACAGTAATTGCAGCTCTGAAATCACAAGTGATGAGTTTATACAAAGGTAAATATCCAACGGGACAGGGAGAAGAAAACACCACAGCACCAGAGACATTTCTTTGTATATGAGTTCCCTCTCCAATACTGCTGATTTTTCTCTCCCAACCTCTAATGAGAATTAGCAGCACAAGTCAGAAGCTTAGCTGCTTTATGCTTGTTCAGTAGTCTGTAAAGTAGAGAATAAAATGTGTGTAATACTGTTTTCAGGCTGAATATGTTCATATCTAAAAAGCTTTTTTAGAATGTAAAATGCTACGTAAATGTGAATATTAGCATATCTTTCTACTTTAATAGGAGGACAAGATTCTGAAAGACTTCACATGACACCCTTGAAGGAGTTCAGCACAGGCCAAAGTGTCTGTGAGAGCAGTGTCCTGAGAGGATCTCTGAAGTAGCAAAAGCCGTACACTCCACCAGACTTCAACACACTTGAAACTAAGTCTTGTGAGACAGGCTATTAATATTGCTTCTTTTTCCTCCCTTATTCATTCTGGGGAGGGTTTTAATAATAAGCTTGACATACAGACTGGGGGAAATGCCACACAAAGGATTATTTGAATTGCAAAATTATCCATGGTAAAAACAAAACACCTCAAACCATGCAATTTTTCTCATCTCATATTGCCTACCTCTATACAAATTCAAGCTCTAGCTTACTTTAAAGTTCTTGGTTGCTGGGGGAAGGGAACAGGACATCTCAGCCATCTTATTCACCTTAAGACATAATAATATAAAAATAGGTGTGCAAGCAAGAGGTCAGAATAATTGGTATTGTGTTTGATTTTGCACACAGTGGGAAAATCTTTTTGAGAGATGGGCAGACACAACAGGATGAAGAAGCCATGGCACATTTTCACGGCTTCCATTTAAAAGCTCTTTATCTTCTGGAGAGAACAGTTAAGATCTTAAATATTATTATGATATAGCTTGTGAAAATGGAGAGATGTGGACCTCAGTGTTTTTGTATTTCGTTTTAATAACAGGTATCTTTCTGTTTAAAGTTTGCCATATCTGTTTTCTTATTTGTATTTCTCATATTTTCATTAAATAACTAACTTTGGCACCCAAGGGAGTCAAGGTTTACTTGTTTGTGTTTCTTCCCCCCTCTCTTTAATTAAAGAATGGAAACCTTTTGTTTAGGCAGCTTCTGTGCAGTAAAAAGTGCTGTGTCAGAAAAAGGACACTGGAAGGTCATTCAATACAGTTGATAATTTCATAGCTCTGTGCACACCAACAGTAATGTTTATCAAGGTTCTTTTAAATATTTCATGCTGTAGAAAAGACCAAAGATGTTACATTATGTAAAAAATGTTACCACATTTGGCCAAAATGTGGTTTCTACTTTTTCAGAACAGCAGTTGGACCTGAAAAGGTGCATATTGTCATTGACATCACATTTCCCATTTTTGTAAATAGTCACACACTTCAGGAATCATCAATTAGCTGATGTGCTTTGCTTGTGATATCACTTAAAGAGCCTTTTTCATACATGCTACATTTTAATAATACAAGACTCTAATTAAAACTGGCCTGAAATGCTTTAAAATGCCACATGAAAAGCCTTAACATTTATGTATGTTGAGCAACTCTTCTGAAGAGAATATATAGAGGAGAAAGTCTCATCCAGCATTTGGCTCAAACAATTTTGTGCTCTTTTTCTTAAATTTCTTCCGCCTTCCAAATGTAAGAGTGGAACCATATTTATATAGTACTTCTCATTTCTGGTCACTGACCATACAGACCTAAGATTTTTTCATTGTTGAAATAAGTCTCTGCTGACATTCCTGACATTCTAGGAAAGGGCTAAGATGTTCCTATAATGGTTCCCTCCCAGACCTCTGATGTGTGAAAACATGATAAATAAAATTGCCTAATTCTTACTGTACTAATTCAGTTTTTAAAGTAGCAGTGCCTCTGGAGTTATTGAATAAGAAAGGCAGAGTTTCGTACAAGGACTCTGGCTTGTTGGGTTTTTCTCAACACAGTTAGAATTACATTTTAAGGCAGTTAAGTCACAAAAACCAAGAGTAAAATATAATCTCATATTCAGTAAAACTGAGGCTTATATTATGCTGGCATGTTTGTGCAAAATGCTGGTTTTTATTTCTTTAAGTCTGTGGCAAAATCGTGGTCACTTCTGAAGCATAAGATGGAAGACAGTAAATTGTTTCCTGATCCTGAAATAATATGTATATTATAGATGTCTTGACAAAGAATTGCTTATCTGAACCAAAATAAGGTTGGTAGTTTCGTGTATTCAGTTCATTCTACAGCATCTTATCTGATTATTAAAGGGATGTTTTTAGTAGTAAAAAACCTACATTTTAAAAACAAACTAAACCAGACTCTTTTGAAGTTAAATTTTTTATTATTATCCCAATTTTAAGCAGAGTAATAAACTAATAATTTAATTTTCATATTGTTCTGTGGAAGGTAAACAATAATATAGTGGAAACCAAGGTGATTATTTCTAAAGGAAAACATTAATCCTGAAACTGTGATTTGTTCAAGTAATACAACAGTAGTCCATAATTGATATGTGATGGTTTTACATAAATGGACAACTATAAAAAGTGCATTTTCTCAGTTAGTTAAGATTTTAAAGCACTATACATTTTTGTAACAACTGTGGCAATAAGATCTTGATTGTGTGCTACTGTCTGGGACTGTTACCAATATATTTCAACCATCTTTCTTTCTGAAACAAACACGTAATCAAAAATATTAGTGCTGTTATGAGTATATTTCAGAACCTTTCCATTGCTTTAGATATATTATCTAAATAATTATCTATATACAGTAATTTCGCACTGATAAGCCGCACCTATTTCACTGAAGAATCGAGCTGATCCTGGAAGTGCGGCTAATCACCAGGTGCAGCTTATTTATGGACAAATTCCGGCGAAATGCCAACCCAGAAGTGCAAGCCAGCCGGGGAGGGGGCTGCCGCGGAGGCGTGGCTGGCCGGAGAGGGAGCTGCTGCAGAGCCATGACCAGGTGGGTGGGGGGCAGCTGCCACGGAGCTGCTGCTGGGTGGGCAGCAAGCCGCTGCCGGTTTCGGGTGGCGAAGCAGCTGGCCACCAATTTTGAGTGGTGTGGGGAGCCGCCACCGCTGCCAAGCAGGTGGGGAGCCGGGTCAGCCAGCGCTGGGAGCGGGAGTTCCGGGGCCCTCAGCACAGGGAGGGTGCCTGGGGCTGCATTTAAAGGCTTCGCCGGTCTGTGAAAACTGTTTGCACCTGACAGCAAACCCCGCGTGCTTGCGATTCTGTTACTAACTCATTACTTTGTTGCACATGGATCCTCACTTAAAAAAAAAAAAAAAAAAAGCTTATCACCCGGTGCAGCTTATTTATGGACAAATTCCATGGTCTTCCCAGCTACCTAGAAGTATAGCTTATAGCCAGATGCAGCTTATGAGTGTGAAGTTACTGTACATACTTTTTTGTTTTGTTTTGTTTTTTTGGTTTTTTTTTTTGTTTCATAAATTTGTTGTTACTATTGTATTTAACTAACACCAGGATAACCTTAATTTGAGGTACAGAACTCACCTGTTAACAACAGTCAATATATTTTGTCTGTTTTTTCCCTGTCCCATTATTAATACCGTAGCAGATTCCAAATGTTTAAATTCTGGGATCTTTCATTTGAAGCACTTTTTTTCTAAGTTACTAATTAAAATTATGTGCGTTTTTCTGAACACCTAATGAAGTCTACAGAAAATATTGGTCTTGCTTATTAACAGATAACTGGATGTGCTTCTAAGGCTGAGCTTACACAGAAGCATTCACTAAATTGATGTTTTCCTCCATGTTAGACATCTTAATTTATTTGTATTCTCCTCTCACTTTATAGTTTCAGTATAGGCTGGACTCACTCAAACATATATATTTGGCCTCACCCAAATTTTGTATTTAAAGCTGCAATACTTAGATATAATAAAATCAGTTTTCTTCCACAAAAATGCTTCCTAGAAAATGAATGAAAGACAGAAGAAATAAAATTTAAGTCACAAAACAGTATCTAAATTAGAACTATTTTCCTGGGGCTATGAATGGAATATGAATGTCACTTTCCCAGCAATTAGTTTTTTCTCATGAACACTTTTTTTTCTCTTTTGAGATAGTGTTTGAATTAATTTTAGGTTTGGATTGCTTGTGTACAAGATTTACCTTTTTCCAAAGGGCTTTTTTAAAAACATTCTGCTGCAGCTGGGAGCATTGATCTAAGGCAAAAAATGTTTCAATGCCAAGAATGTGATTAGCAAATAATAATTATAATTCTGAAGATTTGATGCTCTTATTCTCTGCAAATTGTTAGCAAAGAAACGAGAATCTGAATAGAGAATTATAAGCTTTTGTGAGTTTACTAAGCATGATATTCAGCTGTGTGTGTACATATTTGCTAGGACTAATTTAGGGAGTTAATCTGGTTCACCTCTCCAAATCAGTGCATCTTGATCCTTTGATGCTCATGCATACATTTTGTAGATGAAAATTCTGAAATAGTTCAGTTACTAGTGTAGTATGCTTTCATCTCTCATAATCAGGAATTCAGTGTTGCATACTTTGAAGTAATGAAGCAGGAGGAGGCTTGCAACTGTACCTGTGTACAGTGGGAAGACAGATGTTCTTCCAGAACACCTGTGCCTGATGTTTGGGAAGAAAGCTACTTTAGTGTTTAGTCTTCAAAAGTTCATGAAAGCTCTGGACACGCGGTGTTTGGTGAATGCCAGTTCTGACCTCAGGCATTTAAATGCCAGCAGTATCTTTACTTGGACTTCCACCTTCCTATGAAACAGCTGAGAAATTGAAGTTGAGAGGCTTTTCAGTTTACAGGAAACAGAAGAATTTCTGCAGAAATTGTAAAAGTAGCTCAAAAAGCAGAAGATTTCAAAGCCTATACCAAGAAAATGGGAAAGGAAGCTATATAAGGTAATTTATGTGCTGGTTTTGTTTAATATATTCAACTGAATTGATACAGTCTTCACAAGAACTAGTACATTTTCTGTTAAAAAGTCAGAATTCTTTTATTGAAACTGATTATTTTACTTTCAACTCTCTCCTTATTAAATCTTGCGAACAGTTTCCCTGAAGACATTTGCATCTATTAGCAAAGGAAATAGATGTACTACTAGAAAATACTTAACCTAGGACAAATTTGTGACAGTAGGATATTGAGCAATTATATCTGTGTTCTCAGAGAGGATGTAAAGGAAAATCCAGATAAATGTATCGGATACTGAGGTTGTTTAATCAAGCTGCTTAGTAACTGGTTTTTCTGAACAATATACAGTAATTTCACGCTTATAAGCACACCTTTTTGACAGAATTTTCAAGTTGACCCCGGAAGTGCGGCTTTTCACCTGGTGCAGCTTATATATGGACAAATTTCAGCGAAATGCCAACCCAGAAGTGCGAGGTGGGCCGGCCTGAGGAGGGGCAGAGCCGGAGCTGCCACGGCGGGGGGTGGGGCCCGGCTCGTCTTGAAGCCGCTGCCGCAGCCAGGGGTGGAGCGGCCCCTCTCTGCACCGCTGCCGCGGTGTGGGGGGGCCAGCCGGAGCCAGGCTGGGCCAAAGCGAGGCAGGGCCAGAGCTGCTGCTGTGGGGTCGGTGCCCGGCCCTTCTTGGAGCCACTGCCCCGGGGGGGCGGGGCCAACTGGAGCTGGATGCTCACTGAAAAAAAAAAAAAAAAAAAAAGGCTTATCACCCGGTGCGGCTTATGGTCTTCCCGGCTACCCGGAAGTATGGCTTATAACCAGGTGCGGCTTATGCGTGTGAAATTATGTATAAATTATGTATATATTATTTATATAAAAAACTTTTGGGATTGGACTCTGAGTGCTTTTAGTATGTAGAATGCTTTTTGGATAAAAGTCAGAGGTTTCTGTGGTGAGTAGGAGAAACAGCATTGTATTTTCAACAATGGATTACCCTAGTGAATAGAAGGGAAGGAGCAAGCACCAAGAACTCAATCTGAGGACAGACTACAGATCAACTAGAAAAAATGGTCATTCTGAACATTTAATTTAGGCTCTTCCTTAAACTAGTGTAATAACTTTCTCACTTTGCTTCAGTGTCCTCCATTTTCAGTCATCAATCTCAGTTTAAATGTAACCGAAATATATTTAATCAATTGTATTTAATACTGTATCATTCAATATATTTTGAATTTGAATTTGAATATTGAAATAATATGATGTCCACAGTTATATTTGAGACTGTTCACTGATAAGAAAAACTATAACTTTGTGTGTACCATTCTAAGTTTCCAAACAGAAATCATCTGGTTTTCAGTCTTTTATGTTATAAAATTTAGCTGAAGTTTATATGACCACACTGATGAATATATTTTTTAAGTTCATTTCATAACTGGTCCACCTTCTTGTATATGATCTCTTTTTCCTATCTTGATTCCATAATTTAGAATTGCTAGGTTCATATCTTTAATAATATTTTATGTGCTGGAGTCTACTACTTATGCAAACACAACAAAACAACAGAAGCCAATAAAGACCTTTCAGTCATTTAGAATATAAATGTGCATCACATTTCCAGAGTCCATGTATGTACTTACATATACAGTTCAGTAGCAGTTAATAAGGCTGGTATGATGATATAGCTAAACCTGAGTGTTTCAAAACTATTTTTTTCTTCAGTTCTGCTGACTTGTTACAGTCTTCATGCTCTTAACTAATGATACATTTCATACTGATTTTCTATTGTTCTTCAAATACAAAGAATAAATAATATTTTGCAGTGCAATATTATTTGAGACTGATTTGCCTCCAGTGTTACCAAAATAGATGTTATTTTCCCTTTTCCCTCAGAATTCCTGTATTTTTAATTTAAAAGCATTATTTAATCTCAGTCATTCTTATATTGATGAAAGTGGTGCTTGGGAAAATGCTGACTAATTCCTGAATCGTGCTGCTGAATAGTGAATATTTTTCATATAATAACAGATTACAGAGATACAAATCTTACACTGGTTTGACACACACATTAATTGAAAACAGTGCTGAAAACAGAATTCAAGTGATAGCTAACTACAGACATATCTGCATTTCAGTAAAAGATTATCCATTTTAACTTTATTAGGGTACATTTGTTCTGATATTTAAGCAGCTCCCCTACACACCCACAAAAACAACCCCCAAAGCCCACCATCATCTATTTCATGGCTGTCTTCTGGAAGCTGATAATTATTGGCTAATTGAGCAGAGAATGGAGTGACAGGCTTTGGCTAAATTGTGAAGCATACTAATTAATGACTGTCAGCATTTCCATCCTCAAAAAATTACATCTGAGCCTGTTTTCATTTTATTATCAATTTGGAAATATGAATATTTAAAACTTGTTTTTTTTTTCAGTTTGTGTAAAAGAATAAAATAAGGTCATATTCCAAAATTAAATTTGGCATGCTTATAAAAAAGTACATTGTGTACTATTTTTGACTTGTTTTTTTAACCATTGTTGCCTTCTGTATTCATGAAAATGTTAGATGTTACCTTGTAAAGGAGACCTTTAATCACTTTAGGTTTTAGCATGGAAGTCAATATCTCTTTCTAAATTTGTATAAATAATAGCAATTGGGTTACCCAGAAAAAATGAAAAAGGAAGAAAACTAGTCGAGTTTCCTGGTCCTCCTTCTCAACAAAACTGCAGCCAATACCACCAACAAACCCAGAGAATTCAACAAAAAGAGTTTATATTTGAAATCTATAATATTTCCCCTGGAATAATAATATTTCAAATTTGTAGTTAAAATATTACAGGTAGATCACTCTACATTTAAAAGGAGAATTATTACCACTAGAAAACAAAGCATTTCTGGTTAAGATTAAATACTACTAATCTGCTTCTTTCTTTTTTTTCTTATTTTGCAATTCTTCCTTAAAATTTTCGAAAAGAAAATCATAATATTTTAGAAATTCTCAACACTTCATATGTTTAATGTGTTAATGAGCTCTACTTTTGACATGGTTATTTGAATTTTTTTACAAGCATTCTGAAACTCCTCTTATTTGGCCAGAACAGGTGCATGATATTCTGCAATTACCTCACTAAAGATGCCAAGAGTGATCCTTACCTTGTGAGGTTTATGGATATCTGCATCCAGCCCTTGGCAGTGCTCATACTCCCATCCTGGGACTGATGTTTTGCTATTCTGTTAATTTTTCCCAGATATAATAATAGTCACAGAATGTTTCATCTTTTTTTTGCTGTCAGTATCACAAAAAAGGTTCCAGTCAATAGATACTTAGACTTAGACTTTGTAATTGTATCTCTAGTTTATTTTTGAAAACTTAGCATACTGTTACAGTAATTTC
>VRYO01000406.1:1491202-1521556 GCA_009812075.1 Sialia sialis
GGCTTATAATTGTGAAATTACTGTATTTCTTTGGTTTGGAGTAGTTATTGTCCTTTGTCATGATGGTACATATCTTTGTCATTTGGACAGTCATGGAGAGATCTATTTCAGGAGTTTAAATAAAAAGAAGGGGCTTTGTTTCAGACTTATAACAGAATTTACATAATAATAAGCATGTGGTGCCTGAAAATGTTGCATCTAACCATTAATGAGAAATTGTTTGCCTTTCTCCCCATTTTCTCCAGCATGTATCTGCTGTATTTTTTCACTCTTTTACCCCTTTATGTGATTATTCTTTCTGTCCTGGCTGTCTGTCTAACTCCTCTTTTAGATTCTGTTTGCAATTTATTCTCCCACAGGATAGCACTGGATGTTACACATGCACTTTCTTTTACCCAGTGTCTCTGTAGCAAGCAGGACATTTGCCTCTGCAGCATTTGCTTCTGCATTATGCTAAATGTTTCTCAGAATGCAACCATGAATGGGTGTCACACTGGGATGTCCTGCAAGGCAATATGAAACCTTGAGAGGCTGCTACTGGCTCATGGGAAGAATTTGTAATTGAATGTTCTACGTCATTTCACAGAGTTCTGAAGTCTCATTTGTTGCAGTTTATATGGCAATTTAAAATATTAGAGGAGGCACCTGCAAACTGGTCAAAAAGGGCTGCTCTTTGATAGAGCTTATTTGGCAACTGCAGCACTGCCCTCCAGCAGGAAAAGCAAAAGCCAACAATGTCAGTGAGCATGAGTAGCCCAGAATTTTCCCTATTAGGGGTAGCACAAACTGTACAGAATATCTGAAACGATGTGAACTTTTGTCACTGCATTGGCAAAAAGGTGAAAGACAAATGAGAGTTTAGATGGGAAACAGATCTTCTGTATAATGAGTTAGATGTCAATGTCGGGAATACAAATCACATGAACAACATCTCAAATTTGCATTTGTGTCTAATTGTTAGTATAACGCATGAATGTTAAGTTCCATATTTTGGAGCCAAAAGTTTGTGTCATGTAAATTACTTCATCGGTTAAGATCAATGAGATACTGTGAAAGCACAAAGTTTCATACATGTAGTATTTAAGGGAAGCCTCCAGTGTTGCTGTACTTTATGGTGTTTCCACAGGTTGTGGTGATTTCACTGTAACAAGTAATGAGATCAATGTACTTACTGGTGTGTGATTTAGCAGCAAGTGTGTAAGGGATGTGGATTTATCTCCCTTCACATCTTTAAAAACTTTGAAATGAATGCTGATTTCAGCATTGCAGCTCTGTTCATGGCCTTGGGCAATTACTTCTTGATCAGTATTTGAAAAACTCCTTTTTCACCTTAAGGAACATTTTTATGGATCTGGAAATGAGCAGGTTTCTCCAGGCAATAAAAAGCCATTAGAATGAGGAGCGAGGGGTGCTCCAGGGTAGAGTAACAATTCTGACATTTCTGAGGAAACTTAATTTATAGAAATCTAATTTATATAAGATCATAGGAGTTCTTACAATGATGCTCTAAGTAGGGAGATATTTTGCTTGTGAATGAAAATCCCAGACCAGTAAAAGAAGTTTATTAATCATTCCACCATTAAGGATGATACGGTCCTATGTAGCTCTGTGAGCACATAGATTATCACATGGAATCCCAAATCAATTCAGATTTCTGTAGTATATATGTACAAATAAGCAGGTAAGGCATAGATTAGGACTTCTTTAAAATACAACAATGTAACTGTTATGAAGAAATTAGATTTTACAAGATTGAGCTCAAAATTATCCTTTATTTTGCTTTTCCAATAAAATAAAATTACATTACTTTACCTATATTATGCGTACTAACCCAGGGATTTTCAGTGGTGGATGAGATGGGAGATTTAAAATGTGCTAGCCAAAAGTAAGATTTTTGGACTATGAAAACCAAACGTCTTCAGTTGCTTGGTAGGATACAGAATTTTTCCATTTAATGTAAGATCACATAAATAAAAATTATCAATAAACAACTTGTTAATCTTAGACAGTCCAGGAAGAAAAAACAGGAGAATACATAACCCATGAACTCTACTCAGAAACTGAGCAAATTCAAAGTACATTGAACTAAGATGAGAAAAGAACTGAGAAAAAATATCCTTTGTGAATAAGGTCCTTTAACATTTTGTGACTATATTAGTTCACACTTAAAGGTAGTTATAAACAGTATTTTTCAAAATTTAAATGTTTTAACTCCAATTTCCTAATATTTAAGTTTTTACAGTTTTTTGACATTAAACATGAGGGTATGTAGTTCATACTTTTTCATTTTGGTTTGCCATTACATACATCAGACTTTTTATTTGATTTGTCACACATTTGAATAATTATTATCATTTTAACTGTTAACAGAGGGATATTTTTTCCCTGGGGAAAAGATAGTCATCTTTCTAAATTCTAACAACTTAGGCTAACCTAAATCTACGATAAGATACAATGCCAACAAACCTGTTTAGTTTCAAAGAGATTAGTTTAAAATTACATCTCTTAAATATGATTATATAATTTGGTAGGAGAATATTTGAGTTTATTTTCTATGCAGTAGGGAAATGAACATTTGCAGTCACTTCTTTCTGAAGGGATAAAGTCTGCAGGTGTACAGAACTGTATCGAATGTCAGAAAGAGTGATAAACCAAAAAAAAAAAACCAAAAAAAAACAGGCAAAGCAAAGCCCTAAACATCCTGACATTATGTGAGATTAGAATGGTGTTGACAGTTTCAAATTTAGCTTCAAATATACTAAGCCTTTGAGCCACAAGATTTGTTTTCAAAGATTTCTCATTTCCTAACTGGTCTTCCCCTGATGTGTAACCCCCAGTTCCTGCACTGTGAAATAGAGAACAGCTGTTGATATCACCTTTAAAATGCTGCAAAAGCTAATCTGTAATAAAAAGAGCTTTATAAAAGACTAATTTTTTATAATAAATCTGAATTTGAATTCCATTTTCTATTAGTGCTAACAGAAGTAAAAATAGCGATAATAAAACAAGAAGAGAAAAATGAAATATTTTTTCAGTGAGAAAGACAGCAGAATGTGGACTGTAAGTAAACACCAGGATAATGACCACCTAAGGATCCTGAATGTACATAAGTCTATGGAACCTGACGAGATGCATCCCAGAGTCCTGAGGGAATTGATGTAATCACCAAGCCACTCCGTGATATTTGAATAGTCTCAGCATACAGGTGAAATCCCAGGGGAGTGAAAAAAGGGAGATGTTGTACCCATCTTTAAAAATGACCTGTCAATCTCATCTCTGTGCCTGGGAAGATCATGGAATAGATCTTCCTAGAAGCCATGCTGAGGCACATGGAGGACAAGAACATGATTTAAGACACCAGCATGGCTCCACTAAGGGCAAGACCTGCCTGACCAACATAACAGACTTCTCTGATGTCATGACTACTTCAGTGGACAAGGGAAGAGTGATAGATTTTATTTATTTTTTTATTTAATTAATTATGCACAGCATTTGACAATGTCAGAACAACATTCAAACTGGAGAGAGATGGATTCAATGAGTGGATTGTTTGATGGATAAGAATACATTTGGGTGGTCACATCCTGAGGGTAGTGGTCCACTCAGAGTGAACAGCTTAGAGTTCCTATGGACCTCAGTGACAGTGTCCCTCAGGGGTCTGTATTGGGACCAGCGCTATTTCATATCTTCATTAATGACATAGATTAATTGATTGAGAACATCCCCAGCAAATCTGGCAATGACACCAAACTGAATGGTACGGTTGCCACACCTGAGGGATAGGATGCCATCCACAGGGACCTCAGCACTCAGCAAATGGCCCCATGGGAACCCCATGGGATTCAACAAGACCAAGTGCTGGGTGATGCATCTGGCTTGGGGCAACCCCCGGTACCAGCACAGGCTGGGGGATGAACAGATGGAGAGCAGCCTTGGGAGAAGGACCTGGGGGTGCAGGTGGATGAGAGGCTGGACATGACCTAGCCATGGGCACTCACAGCCCAGAGAGACAAACGTGTCCTGGGCTGCATCCAAAGCAGGGTGAGGGAGGGGATTCTGCTCCTCTGCTCTGCTCTGGTTAAACTCCACCTGCAGTGCTGCATCCAGATGGGGATCTGCATCACAGGAAGGATATGGACCTGCTTGAGCAGGTCCAGAGGAGGCCACCAAGACAATTAGCGGAATAGAGCATCTTATATGAGGAAAGGCTGAGAGAAGGGTTCAGGGTTACTTAAGTGTAGCCTTTAAATAGCTACAGAACTGCAGAGAAGATAACTACAAGAAAGATAGTTTGTGAAGGCATGCAGGGAAAGGACAAGGGGGAATGGCTTCAAGCTGAGAGAAGATAGGTTTTAATTAGAAGTTAGGAAGAAATTCTTTACTGTGAGGATCATGAGACATTGCAACAAGTTTCCAGAGAAACTGTGGATGCCCCGTCTCTGAAAGTGTTCAAGGCCAGGTTGGCAGGTATCTCTGCCCATACCAAGGGGCTTAGAACTTTAAGGTCCCTTCCAGTGCAAATCACTTTTGGATTCTAAAGGTATTTGTCAGGAAAAAACACTTGAGAATTTTCTTCTCTGACTCAAAACTGTCATCAAATCCAGCTTTGAGTCATATTTGTTCCAAAGTTTTGAATGAAGACTGGGAGATGACATTAAGGAAGGAGGGTTATTGATAGTGCAGGACTTTCTTATATCTAACTGATGGAAATTTGGTTTTCCTTATTTATTTTTACTTCTAATGATGTATGAATGCTTTTGAATTAAAAAATGTGTTGTCTTAAATAGAAGGAAGCCATTAAACCCCAAAAGCAAAAAAGCTGCGTTGAGCTGAAAATTGGTGATGATACTTGTTTAGGAGTACATGGAAATAATTTGTAATGAAAACCAAAACTTTTCCAAAAATAATTTGTCAACAGTGCAAGATTTGTCAGTCTTGCATACTAATTCTTATATCCCACATAGAATTGTGGGAAGAGTGGGTTGCCAGTGTGAACTCCGTGAACATGCTTTGTGTGTTATTTAATGACCAAAATACCAAATTAAGTTTCTCCTTAAGTCACAGTCTGCATGTCCAAAGCAGTCAGACTTCTCTTTTCTTCACTGGAATGGACTCCATGCAAATCTCCTAATTACGTAGTGAATGCTCTAAGTTGTGGATTATAGGATATAAGACATAATCTAGTTGGTAGGCTGATCTCTGACTGAACAGATATGGGGAAATACATCTTTTTGCAAGGTGGTACTCTTCTGTATAAAAAGAAAATAATTTCGAGTGAAAAAGTTTTCAGTGAAATAAAGAACTTTGGCGTAAGGAATGTAATTTCAGTTGAGTTGTTTTGATTGGAGCTGTGTGAAATATTGTGTTTTCTCACTTAAAAAATTATTTTCTTATGAATTTGCATTCTATTGTTCCTATTTTATCAGATACTTGCCTTTTTCAGTCCACAATTTGGTAGAATTATACAAGTTCTGAAGTATCATTCCAAATGCTTTCAGTCTGTTTGCAAAGACTATTTGATCAACACAAAAGCTTTCTTTGGCAGATCTACATAAAATAGCATCTGCCATGGCACAAGAAAAGTTACTCCCAGTATAAATTATGGCCATTAACACATCTCTTGGAGATCATGCCTTCTTCAAGATCCAACATTATTTTTCTGGAGGTTTTCAGCAACAACAGGTAGCAGATGTCTGTGTGTTATTGAAACTTGCTTTCTCGAACTCATCTTTGCTGCTCTATTTGTAAAAGCAGGAGAAGAAATAATTTAATATTACTCAGAAGGCTATAGTAAGAAAAACACCCACAAACCTATTATTAGTAAACATTATAAAAATAATGCTATTATGTGACCGTTTTCCTCATAACATCGCTTCAGTCATGGGCTGTCTGTCTTTTTCCTCATGGAGCTTATGCCTCCACTTAAATAACGGCAAATCATATTTAGAAAGAAAATTATCTCAAAATTACTAAAGAAAACCATCTTAGAAACTTCCTATATTACCATTTCTTGGGAGCAGCAATATGTAAAAGATAATAAACAGTCTTCTTGTTTTTGGAAATTGTCTTTGGCATCATGATCTTGAAAATTGTCACAGTTTCATACTGCAAAATTATTACAAACACTTTACTGCAAATCATCTTATCTGTAAAAGATACTAATTTAAATTTGCAAATAAAATATGGACAACTGTACAACACAGATATGGACAGTGTGGATTTTGCTAAGTTCAGCTATCTCATCTAAGTCCTGACTCATCTCTGTAATGATATTGTTCAAGAATAGGACTAGTAACAGAAGTAAAGATATCACAATGTTTTATCTTAATTATTCAAATCAGAAACATAGACTTGTTTCCTAAATGAAAAAGAATCTCTGTACCTTCTCAATGAAAGCAGTCTGTCCTTTGTTTTTGATTGCACGTATATGGAAAAAAAATCACAAAATAACTAATAAAGAGGAAAAACATGGTTAGTTCTAAACAGGTCTAAAGAAAAAAAAACTTCAAATAAAATGTAGTTGAGTTGAATGCCTTGGCAATTTGTTGTCCAATCCTAGTAGTAAATTTTCCTACAAAACTCTCCTTAATCTCAGTCTTTAACACACTGAGGTACTAGCAAAGGCTTAGAGCATGAAAACAAGCATGGCTTAGGGTGGTGCTGCACAAGTGTCACATTTTGAAGCATGAGTGTTTTTTTGTCAGTCATACAGCAAGTAGAAAATGGCAAAATTATTTTCCATTTTCTCCAAAATAAGTTTTTTTTTTCTCATGTTCACAGTTGCAGAACTTTAAGGACTTACCCTCATTCGTTCATCCACAAATAGTATCAGCAACAAAGGATGTCTCATCAAAGTAGGCATTCATAGTAACAAATGTGTTATGGACCCCATACTATCTACCAAACAGATCAGAACATAAATATTCAGGGTGTGAATTGGGATGGGGAAGAGTGGTGAATAGGAGAGGGAAATAAAACCTTATGCCTTTGCCAAGCTATTCCTAAAAGTAAGAAGAGGTGTGAGTAGCATCCTCAAATACAAATGGTGTCACTTTGTGGCATGCTCTGTTTATACTCTTTGGATTCTCCAAGGTTGTTACTGAAAAATGAAAAATACTTTAACTAAAACAAATACAGAATCCAAGCAGACTACAAAAATCCTATTAATCTCTTTAAAATCTTAAAGAGTAGGAAGCTTTTTCCCAGGGTTTTCATGCTCAAACTTATACTTCCCTGCTGCTTCATAAACGGTGCAATAAAGAGGAAAACTGAGGAAAACTATCTGGTTAGTCGTCCTCTGCTTTGGTGTAAACAAAACTTCTTGCCTTTCAAAGTTTTTCAGAGAATGAGTATAGAGTATCTATAGATACAGTTAGAACTAAGATACATCTGCTTAAAACTGTGTGATGTCAGAGTGTGTGACAGGCCTGATCTTTGGTGAATGAGGCTTAAAAAGCAATTTATCTGCGTTTTCTTTCCAGAGAATGACAAGGAAGTTGTAGCTGTCGGTGTTTTTACTTTGGCATGCTATTGAGCTCTAGCACAGAGAGCTTCAAGGCTTTGCAAGAATCTGTTTGATTTTTTTTGTTTTGTTTCTGACATCATTAAACAGCCAGTTCATTTTGGCCACAATAATCCCCTGCAGCATTACAGGCTGGGGACATTGGGTCTGGACAGCGCCCAGGCAGAAAGGGACCTGAGGGTACTGGTCGACAGCTGACTGAACATGAGCCAGCAGTGTGCCCTGGTGGCCAAGAAGGCATCCTGGCCTGTATCAGGAATAGTGTGGCCAGCAGGAGCAGGGAGGTCATTCTTCCCCTATACTCAGCACTGATGAGGTGCCATACCTTGAGTATTGGTACAGTTCTGGCCCCTCAGTTTAGGAAGGACATTGAGGTGCTTGAGTGCATCCAGAGAAGGGCAACAAGGCTGGTGAGGGGCTTGGAACACAAGCCCTGTGAGGAACAGCTGAGGGAGCTGGGGTTGTTTAGCCTGGAGAAAAGGAGACTCAGAGGTGACCTTACCACTCTCTACAACTTCCTGAAAGGTGTTTGTAGTCAGGTGGGGTTTGGTCTCTTTCTTCAGGCAGCGACTGACAGAACTAGAGGCCACAGTCTTAAGCTGCACCAGCGGAGATACAGGTTGGATATTAGGAAAAAGTTTTTCACTGAAAGAGTGATAAAGTACTGGAATGGTCTGCCGGGGGAGGTGTTGGTGTCACCATCCCTGGATGTGTTTAAAAAAAGATTGGATGTGGCACTGAGTGCCATGGTCTAGTAGAGATGTTAGGGCATGGGTTGGACTTGATGATCTTGACGGTCTCTTCCAACCTGGTGATTTTGTAAATTCTGTGAATCAAAGCCTGAAGTCTGTTTTTGTTCTAAAATCTCTCATATCTAATTTATACTGCAAACAGTAATTTAAAAATTAACATTTTTTATTCATTTCTTTATGTAAATCTAGGGATCTGAGATAGTCTGAGATAGAAAATTTTTCAAACACTCAGTTTTCCAAAGGCAATATTGTTTCTCACTCATCCTTACCAGTAGCTTTGATAAAATACATTAACTGTAATGAATCACATTATAAGACACATTCTGTCTTGACTCTGTAATAGAAGTGTGTTGGGGGTTGGGGGGTGGATCTACTCTTTCCCTTGGTAAAAAAAAAAAAAATGTTGAGAATTTTTTCCATTTTCATGTTAAAGAGCTAGCAGGGCGGTGCTGGAGTCTTTAATTGCTCAAGACAAAGGAATGGGATGGGCTGGCTTGATTGCTGGTGTGGGGGGTGGGGGTGGAAGAGTCAGAGTGGTTGGGAGTTTGGTTGCTTGGTCCTGCCTGGAGGACACTGGGCCGCTGGAACGCAGAGGGGAGAGGTTCCTTTTTTCTTCTCTGTGGTTTGGATCTGCTTGCACTTCCCCCCTGCACTGCTACCACCTCCTGCTTCTGAGAACAGAGCTGAGCACTGGGACCCAAGTGCGGTGAGCGAAGTTTTCCTTCACCCTTCTCCCAACCGAGACACAGCCCTGCTGCCTCGCCTCCCTGCTCCTGCTGTGCTGCCGTGGCTGTGAGGGGCCTGCCCTGCTCCCCACCGGGACCACGTGGAGGAGAAGAGTGTCTATGACTGGAAAAAGGGACTGAGATTTGTTCTGTCTTATCGTTGTTTCTTTGTTTTGTTTTGTCTTTTTATGTAGCTGATGTTCTTGTTTGTCTTGTAGATACATCAGTAAAGAACTGTTATTCCTAAATCCATACTTTTCTGCCTGAGAGCCCATTAAATTCCAAATAATAGTAAACTGGGAGGGAAGAGTTTTCACTCTCCACTTTAGGAGAAGCTCCTGCCTTTTTTCTGGCAACGCCTGTCCCCTAAACCAGGACAAAGTGCTACCACCAAGGGTATGTCTAACATCCTTCATCTTTGAATGCTGCTAATTAACTTGACCTCCATATTATTGGATGTTAAGGAAAGCTTGAGTAAGGTGTTTCCTAAATGAATATTCTCTAAACATTTGAGAAATATCTTTAGTTAGAGGATACTTTCATACTTTCTCTTTTGTACTGCTGCTTTTGTTCCACTAATCCTTTAGGGATATCTCTAGTATCCTGTTCTGAAGCACTAGGCACTGTATTTTTCCAGAGATGCTTTCTATTACAAATGCATAGAAATGAAGTTTATTCATTTTAGTCAGCTTTTATCCAGTTTCACTAATCAATATCTGAAATGAGATGGTAAAATTATGTTTGGAAATTTTAATTTTTTTTATTTGAACTTTTAAAAAGTAGGAGATTTGACCATTTTCTTATTTATTGTATCAGTTTTCTGTGTACTGGCCATGGATAAAACTACTAATATGAACTTGAGAGTCTGAAGTGTGCGATTATATCAGAATCCTACAGTAATAAAGGAACATGCTAGAGACATAGATTTCAAGGTGATAAACTTAATTCTTTCTCCTTCTTCTCTCTATGTTCTCTTTCTTGCCAGTGGAACTCTGATTAATTATTAGAAAACTAAAGGGGTGTGATGTGATGTGAACTCCTCCTCAGGTGATAATTAACTATGTTTGAAATGTAACACTTCTCCAAATAATCTTCAGCAACTTGATTTAAATAGTAGAGACATGGCTATGGGTATGTTTGGTGTTTCGCGACAATTTTATGTTCTTTTTCTCTTTCTTCCCCTTCAATTTTTGATTATTTATAGGAAACTGTTGGATATTATTGACATAGATTTTGAAATTGAGGATCATCATCTCTGTCTTCCATGCGAACTCTTGGAAAGGAAAATTAATTTTTTACACAGTATGATCCTGCTTTCTCTTGTACAGTTTGGCATGAAATTTCATCACATAGCTTTTTTCTGTTCAGATTGTGATGTGAATATAGATCATCAAATACATAATTTTTTTCTGGAACAAACAACCCTTTTTTACTTAAATGTAGTAAGCAAAAGGTTGCATAAAAGTTACAGCAGGATTAAAGATGAATATGTGTAACATTATATGCAGGTCTTACAGACAGCTGAGAGAGAAACAAGAGGCTTTCATGATATCCTGGCAACTACATCCAGTGGATCAAGTGGGTTGTCAGTCAAATATTAGAAGGTTTATAGTTTGATTGTAAGTATATATCCATATATCTATATATAGATAGTCATGCAAAGACTATCAACAGATTTTAATGAGAGAAACTATAGTATTTAAAATTCATACTTGTTTTCACTATATCCTTTTCCTCCTGTGTCTCTCCTCACTCCTAAGAAGAATATAATTACAATGTTAAAAGGTAGAAGAGAAGAGAAAATATTTCGATTTTCTTTTTTTTTTCCCCCGCTAATTTGCATATTAGATTTTCATTTGTTTAGTGCATTGTTTGAACAACTACTTTCAGTTGCCTTTATTTGACCAATAATTTTATAATATTAGAATAAAACAGTTTAAAAGCAAATCCTATGAATTTATGAATTTTAAGAGTATGTGTATAATCTATAATGCCATTTGCTTGACTGCACTATGACTTTTAATAAATATTAGTCAAAATTATCTTAAGGGGTGTATTTTGGTTTTTGTATACATAAAATAATAAACTCTTATAAATATGTTAAACATATAATGTACAAAGAGTGCAATTTTTAAGCCTTCTGGGTAGCTGCCCCTCATTATTTTAGTTAAGATTCTTTGTGCTTCATAATTCTCAACACCAATCAGCAGATTAGAGCCAAAGAGAGGATTTTTCTGATACCCCCTTAAGACAATTCCATTTTCAAATTCAAGCCAGAAGTATTCTCATAGTGACTGAGACTTCATAGTCACATTCTCTTTAGAAAAAGTATAATGAAAAATTTAAAATATATATTGTTTTAAAAAACATATAGGCTTGAATATAGAAAGTATGCCATTAGATTGGATGGACTAATATATATTTGAACATGGATGAGGAAGATATCTTCCAGTCATGCATCAGATATTATTTATGGCTATATTTCTAAGGATTCCCTTGCTACTTTCTGTGTGAAATAATGAATATGTTTGGCTCCAAGTCACCAAAAAAAAAATAATTTCAAGTTATGATGATTTCTAGGAATTTAAAAAAAACAAAAAAAATCCTCAAACCAAAACCCAAAGAGGCACAGTTAAGCTATTATTTTTGCTTTTCCTGCTACTTCCTGTGGAAATATTTCTATCATGGAGAATCTCAAAAGGTTTTTCCTCTTTGTGATGCTTTGAATAGAGGCATTAGGAAATCTGACCTCTTGAAGAAAAGAATGGCTTAAAGAAGCATGTCCTGCTCTTTATTAGAAGGAATGGCTTTCAATGACTTAGAGTCTTATTTTCATTTTGCAACTTTATCAACTCAAAATTGGCAGATTGGCAGAAGATAAACAGAAGTTGATTAGTTTCACAATGAATATTTATTTCAACTTCAGCTGGAAGAAAACCGCTAGTGACTACATCTTTCTTTTCAAGATAAGGATGCATATATTGAACAAACAACACTCCTATAGCTAGACTTATGAGACATACCTATTCAACCAGCTATGAATGGATTTAAAACAATGTTTTACTCTGGGCAATAGTTTAGAAAAATGCACATTTTGGAATAAACCGGATGCAGAATTCTCCAGATGTGTTAAGAGGGTGTGTGTCTTCACAGATTTCTGTCTTTTTTCCCCTCAATTTGTTCCAACAGCATTTGCTGTGTATGCTGTTTGGATGGTACTGATAGGAGTTCTCTGCCTTGATCAAAGATGTTTGTTTGTACCAAAGCCCTTGTTTCAGAAAGCTGTGCTATGTTTCCCTCTCATTTCATGGCCTTGGTAAAAATGTCGCATTTTGCTCAGGGCAAGGAGTGCTGCTGTTGAAGGGGGAGTGGAAGCTGTTCCACTTTTGCTGATATCAAGCATTTTCTGATCAACAGCACTGCAGATAAGTTGAGGAGTTGTACCCACGCCTAATTCAGTACTGCAAAGGGCAGACAATATGTTTTAATTTTTAATTTATTTCCTAAATGGTTAGGTTTCATTTAGGTTTCATTTAGACAGCTCTGTATGCAGTTTTGTTGTTTTCAAACTGAATACATTATTTGCTGGCCTACTGGTTGCTGATTATTGTTCACCAGGTCCACCTAAGCTAATATTTTGACCACCTGTTGATCAGCGCAAACGATTTATGAAATGAAACAGAAACATCCATAATGCCTAGTACAGAAAAAAATAAATTCATTATTATTGATCTTAGACCGAATTATACTCAAAAATTTACTGCACATACAAATTTCGAAATCTTTCCATACAGCTCGGACCTTACTTAATCATTCTGTTACAGACATATAAAGCAGAAGAGAATCCATCTCAGTATAAAAAAGGTACTTGGATTTACTATACTAAGAATGAAAAAATGCTGACCATAGGCATATTTAAAGAAAAGGAAGCCTTTTGCTAATGAACTAGCACCTCTGCAACACTGCTGCAGGTGCAAATCCAAATTAGTAAATTTTAATCTTTATTTCCCCCTCCCTTGACCCATGCTGCCAGCTTTCTGCAAAAATAATCTGTAGAAACCCTTGCAAAAATGTCTGCTGCCCAGATGAGATCTTGGCAATGTAAGTCAGTTATATTCATTCCCTGCTTGCAGAACTTTACCTCTTCTGACACTCAAGGTCAAAACTCATATTCCAGAATCCACCTCTCTATTATTTGTTTATGGATTCATGTCAAGTTGCCACCAAGTATTATTTTGGAAAGGTCTTTATTTAGTGTATTTTTCAAAAATCCATGCAAAATATATATACTAACATCAATAAGCAGACACTGGATTCTGAAAATTTGCCTGTACAAAGAGTTATCCCACCCAAACAGGCAAAATCATTAGAAATCACAATATAATTCAGTTCTTCTTATAGGAAGAAATATGTAGGACAAAGTAATAAAGAACGAGGGGAAAAGAACCAAGAATGTAAAAGTTTTTGAACTATTTTGCTTTGTGCATGGAATATCTTCAGGGAAAAATAAAAAAGAAAAATGATTTTAAAAATCGGTATTTCCATTGATTATGACTATGATCATCCTTTTGTTGTATGACACAGCAGTAGATGAAACAATGATAAAGCAACATTTTGCTGACTTACAGATATAAAGAAATTTAGAAATAGCTGATTATATAATCTTTTGTCTCTTTCTTTGTGGATAGTGTTTTTTATATCACAGGCCTTTCTTTTCCTGTTTCTATTCAGAGACAGAAATTAGATAAAGGTGAGTGAATTTTGCTTAAAAATTAATTTCCAAAGACATATACATAATGAGCAACAAAAGACAAGTCAAGGAAAGAATACCATATCATAGTGTTAAAACATTGAGATCTGTTTTATTTCTGTTCTCTTTCCTTTTTATAAATACTTAATAAATATGACTCAACTGTGTTCCATGTATGTTTTTATTTTAATCCTACATTTACTTATTTAGGATTACATTTTGTGTGTGTAACTGTTTAGGTGAAATAGAAGATGATGGAAAAAATAAATTTAAGCATATCTGAGTGAGGAAGGGAAATGGTTGAAAGTGGTATCCCTGAGTCCAAAGAGCAGATTTCCCAAAGCTGCTGGCAAGAATAAGACCAGTTCCTTGTGTTTTGGCTCCATGTACTGCTGTTGCCATTTTGTTTTTTCCTTACATAGGTGGAAGGATTTTAACTGTATCCAGTCAGTGGAGAATATGCATGCGGAGAGAAGCATCCTATCCAGAAATCAGAAGCTGGTATAATTCCATGGAATTTTGTTAGCACTATTTTTCTCTGGGAAAGCATACATAATTAATTGTCGCTGTTTTAGACAGACATATTTTCACTGGTGCCCGGGAATGAAAGACAGGATCTGTCCCACCGTGGTAGCGGCAGTCACTGTTTTTCCTCTGACAATGGTGTGACTCTGAATTATAGGCTTAAAGTGACAGACCAGAAATGCACACAGATAGAGTTTTGTTTCAGGTTATTTATCTGAAGACCTTCCTAGTCTTGGGTAGCCACTGTGACTTATGGCTTTCAGTCCAGGTGGTAAGAAACTGCTGATTAAGTGTGTCTGGTGAAAAGGTATGCTAAAGCCTGGAGATGAGATTCTTCATTTCATCTCAAGGGAACAAATTTTAGTGGATGCTTCTAAACATCCTATTACTTTGTCTTTTAAGGAAATGTCTAGAAAGCTTGAGGTACTTTCATTCAGAGAAGCAATTTTTGCTGATAAATACAAAATAAGCAATTATTTTTTCAGAATAGTTCCTGAAATTCCACAGGTTAGTTAACAGATTTATATCACCCAGAGTGCTTTGACATAAAGAAATGTGAAAGTACTTACTGTTGCTGCAGTAGCTGTTCAAACAGCTGTGTGCTGGCTCTGTGTGCCACTAGATGTAAGACATTTGCTTTGTTTCTGTGAACATTCCTCTTTACCTGTTTAGAAACTGCCAGTTATGATTGTACAGACAGCTGTCCACAAGGACTGTCCGTGAAATCAACAGGTGTTCATATACAGCCATGCATGGTCTTGGAATTTTTAGTCACTTGTCACTTGGCATAAATTTGAGTTGATGACTCAAAATGCGCATGCATAATTGTTAGTGCTCTGTGCCATTCAGTTGCCTGGAACTGGATTTGGGGAGCTTTTGTACTTACTTGGAGAGGGAGGAAGAACGACAATCTGAAAAGTCAGACGTTTCATCTACTCTTGTTGTATGGATAGATGTCAAAGAGAGAAAAAGCTACTTTAATCATATCCTGTCAGTTTAAATGTAGGGCTTTTTATGCCCTATTTTTCTGGGAAAATACATATAGTACTGCACCACACAATCATGTTAAGTACCACACAGGAAAACCTGCAAAAAGATATTTCCAGGGTCTAGATTTTGAGCAAATAGCCTAGCAAGACATTTTCATTTTCAAAAGTCAAACCTGCCATTATATTTATGGCTTTGTTTAGTTTATTTTTTTTTTTCTTTTTGTACATCTCCATCTAGAGTTTGCAAAGAAAATAGACCTGCTGTGATGTGAACCCCAAAGGAAAGATACACAGTGTCTGTAATATATTGAAATGTCAGGAAATCATTTATTGAGCCACTGGTGCCTTTAGAGGCTGGTTATAATTTGCTTTGCTGTCTGATAATGTGTGTGTTTGTAGATCAATTATCTCAAGAGCCCTTTGGAGCCGTAAGGTCATTTTTTGCATATTTGTCAGATACTTCTGTGCAGATGCCAAGTAGCACATTTTTCTTCCTGAATTTAATAGATCATCTCTCAAAGCAAGTGAACAAAGAGATTTTCTGGTGATAGTAGTACTCTCAATGCTGAAGCTTTGCTATACGCGTAACATATTTATATGTGTGTATATGCTGAAAAAATTATAGAAGGAGTTTTACCTAAAAGAAGTAGCATGTAATTTCTTTCAGATTAGTGATTGGTAATTCACTTATGAGCAGCTTTTTTCAAATATTTTAATATTTCAGAAGCCTTTTGTGACAATAGCATAATTTCTCTTAGTGGTCCAAGGCTGAATAGACATTCTGGAAGGAGTCCCATCTTTTATGTTGGAAACAGGACTTGTGACCATCAGCAGCACTTGCCCTTCTCTTAGATCAGTAGCATCTGATGTGTTTTTACTATGAGTTAAGGAAACAGAAGGGAGAAGATAAAATTGATTCACAGTGTGTCAAGCAGATTAAATTATTTAATTCAGAATCAAATAGTAATAATAAATTAATAGCACCTTTTCTATAAAACTTGAAGGCACTTTGCAAACCTAAGCTCTCAGAGACAAGGACAAAAGTGTAAAGGGATAGTTAAATTATATGTGGTTAACTCAGGTACAGAAAACTAAAGTGGTATGTTAATATTTCCTTTTGACAGTAGAATTTCTGAGAGCAGTCTTAAAAATCAGTTCCAGTTTGCACCAGCTTTACACTAATGTATAAGTTTACATAAGTAATAATGGCTTGCTTCTGATGTGTAAAATTGCATGACTGATACTCCAAAAGATTGCTCCTTGATCCTGTGATGGGCTGAAGGTTGACTTCTGTTTATGCCACTATCATGATGGCATGCTGATTGACACCTTGAAAAAAGTGCAATCATAAATCTGAAGGGCTCAATGGAAGAAGAGATGAGAAAGGTTAGCATGGAAGAAGGGGTACAAGAATAACCAGTGAGAATGGAAATGAGATTGGAATATCTCAGCCAATGCCCAGATTGGCAGGTAGGGCTGGCCAAGATGGATAGAACCAGAAAGCAGGACAGTGATCTTGAGACCCTGGGATCAGCATTTTCTGTGTTTTCAGGACTTCTATTGTGGGCTGGCTCTAGACTATCCTCACGACCAACCACTTGTCATTGGTGAGACACTTTTCACTGTAGCCTGGTCTGAGAGTGAGTAAATTTGTGTGGTGCTATACCATGCTGAAATATAAGTGAGACTATCCTGGGGGATCACTTAAAAACCAACATTTGATCTGACCTGCAGTGCAAATGTAGACTTGCCCTAAAAGCACAAGAACTGGAAATTCTGAAGAAAGAGCTGTGCCTGAAGTTGTATTTCTCTTTTACTCAAATAGCTTTGTCACTCTGTGTCAGCAACCTCTATGCCATTTTAAAATTCTCTCTTCTGGAGAACACAGATTGAATTTTATTTCAGCAATGGAGGCTAATAGACTTTCCTAAGAAATGGAAGAACTTCTATTTTAATTTTCTTTTCCATCTTTATATTTTTAATCTCCTGTGTTTCTGTATCTGTGGATGTTTAAAAACATGACTCACAGCTCTAAGGAAAGGATTTCCAGTGTTTTCCCTATTTTGCAGATGAGCCTGAGACTTGTGTAGTCATGACTTGAACTGAATGGTGACATGAGGCAACCAACAATGCGTGCCAGAGAACTTCAATCATTAGGAATCTCTCTTGTGAAGTGAAAGCTGAGAGCTTTGTCTTGCTGCAAATAATATTGATATATTTTAACCAGGCACCTGAGGACAATCTATTGTCAAAATATATGCTTGCCACCTCTCATGTTCTGTTTTAGTGAGAACTTCATTTGCGAAGTTCTATTCCATTACCTGCTTGAAATTAAACTTGAAATATTTATGGAGTGTATATGTAAATTAAAAAAGATAAACTGAATTTGGAAAAAAGATTGCATAATAGTCATTCAATGTAATAAAAAGACCACAGATCATATGTGACCATATAATATGAAGAATATGTTAATAGAATTTCCTTGGTGCATAATTACTGATGGGATTTTTTTTCTGAGAGATTTTAGATTCTAAAACTTTTAAAATTTTAAGATTAATTTTTAGATTCTAAGACTTCTAAATATTTTCAAGGGGATGGGAGAAGAGGAACAGAAAACAAAACACATTTTTGCTTCTGGAAACCTAACTTTGGAGTTGCCAGTTTCAACCCTTTCACTGTATGTTTCATGCATATTTATGGAGGCCACTGAGGGAAAAATAATACCTTGTTTTGGATCTTTAAAGCCTGATGCAGCTAACAGCTAATTTTCTTTGAGGTCCCTTGGCATGTTGAATTTAATTTATCAAAAGCAAACTAATATGAAATAGTAAAATAATTATTAAAGTGGAAGTGAAAATAAATTATTAGAACATACCTACAGAGGAAAAGAAAGCAGATAATGTATCAGTTTCTGGGATGTTTCTCATTTTAATTACATTAATCCTAGTTGCTACTAGACTGGTGATGGGATAGTATTTTCTACTTTGTTGTAGCAGGTATGTTTAGAGAAGGGAAGTATATGGAATAAGATCATGCAATCCAATTTGACATCATAAAGAGGGACTTTATTTATAGAAATAATCATTCAATGTACTTATAAAAAGATTTTCAATGTGTATTTGTAAGTTTCATAGTTATGCAAGTAATTACAAATATTTTTTTGTATTCACTTGTTTGTTTCTTCTGTTGTTTGTTTAAGGCTTTAATTGCATGTGCATTATTACTTTTATGTAAGTTTTCCATTAATTTTTGAGTCCTGAGAGTTCACATTCTGAACAGAATTTTTTCTGGAATATTATATTTGTCTTAACATGGAGCAGAGACGATACTTACAAGTTTTGATCAGAGAATCCCAAACTTGTCTTCCTTTTGAATATAAGGTAGATCTCAAATTTCAAACACTGTGAAATACTATTTTATGGAAAATTAAGTTTATAGTTCAACTACACCATGCTTTTCTCCTGTAATGTCAGCCATACTCTGCCTCAAAAAAATTTGTAACTAGAAAAAATAAATTCCATTTAAGAATGCAAAAAAGTGTGGGGAAATGGTGGTTTTCTACATGTAGGTGAAGGAAAATTACATTTGTTAATTAAGTCAAATTGCAGTTTAAATTCTCTTTGGGATCCTATTTTCAGTGACTGAAAACACTGGGAACCAATACATGGGAAGAATGGTCACAATGAGCACATGAAAGCAGCAATCATAAGATTTCACCAGGATAATATTGCTGTATGTATGGGGTATTTTGGTTGAACTTTTCCTTTTTTGTTTCAGCTTAGATACTCTAGATTGCTAGTGCACATATATACTAAAAAGCTCAGATTTTAACATAAAATTTAAATAAAATGAAGCATTTTTAATAAGGAAAACACAGATTTTAAGTTTTTTAGGACTTTTAAGACTATTTGCTTTTCCTTTTTACTGGTGCTTTTAATTGATTTGAAATTTCATCTTATTCCTGGATATTTAGTGCTCACAAAAAATTACTGACTTAATCCCTGTATTGCTTGAAAAACCACTGAACATTCTGTAGTTAAGCATTGAAACAGAAATCAGATGTCTTAGATTAAAATGCCAAACAGTATTGTAATGAATCACATTTGAGTCGTGCTTTCTTTTCTTTCTAAGTGTATAATGGGCCATCATACCTTCCTTTTTGTTCTGTCTTTTATGTATAGCATCCAGTAGGCAAATCAATATACATATGCATTTTATTTTTAAAATATATAATAAGTCATGTAGTTAATTAAAGTCGTATGAAGCATTAATGCCATGTACATTCTTTTATCAGAATTGCTATCTCTGCTTGCTTTATCATTCCTGCTGGGGAGTTTTCTGATATAACAAAAAATATTGCTTGTTGCTTTTTCTCATGCTGATCATAAATTCAATAGGGATCAGCTCCTGCCGGTAAAGGCTGCATATTTATGCTATCGATTTGTGAGGGAAGAAAGCTGAGGGCTGTTTGTATTGTGCTGTAAAATTAATAAATAATGATTCATTAGAACAGCATCCTGTAGCTCACTGGTGAGCAGTAATTTGGTATGAGGATTGTATTTCTATTTTCTACTCTAAATGGGCTTGGGATACCACAACAGGGGAGCACTGCTGTTGCAGCACCTGTGACCACTGCCCGAGTCCATGTCCTCTGGGATTTGCTCTCCTTCAGGGTGGGGAGGTGGAGCAACATAAAGCAGGCAGCATGTCTTCTCTGCATCCTCTCTGGGGATACTTCACTCTCCAGCAAAATTATGAGAAAATCTGTGCATATGCATGCTGGGAATCCTCAAGTGTCAGGAAGGGGCTGAGGTGCCCTAATCTTTGTTGGCTAAGATAAGGAAATCCTCTTATGTCTATCTCATCAATCTCATTTATCTGTGTTTTTTTACCACAGGCAAAATGCACTGGAGACCATTAACCTGGTATTGCTATGAAATATGAAGTTAGGAGGAAAAGGACACAACAATTTACAGTCCCCAGCAAAACCAGTGGTCCCTGTTCCAAATTATCTGATGGAGCTGTAATTACTATTGCTATTGGGAAATCTTTCATTCTTCTGGGACTGTTTGGGCAATGAATGTGCCAATCTTTAATATATCTCTGATTCAGTTCTTCCTGAGGAAAAATATAACTGGCATAGAGTATAAAAATCTGAGCCTCAAGACCACAACTGGGAAGTATTCAGGAGGCATTATAAAATATATTAAAGCTGAAGGAACATTTACAATATGTTTTAAATTTGGCTGTATAGGAAATATAGATTTTACTAATTTTTTAACCCTCAGAGGATTTGTTAACATTAACACCCAATGTGGTCTTGCAGAGTGTTGCATGGTAGTCTCTCTAATTCCAGCAATTACTACCTCCTTTAAACTCAGAAGCGGTAAATATAAAGGAGCATGTAAGTAGTGGCAAAGTTGTGTAAAATAAATATGAAAGCAGTGATATGCTAAAAGTGGTTTGTATTAGGAAAGATTCATATTCATATGACTGACAGATCTTTAACATCACAAAGTGTAAACTAAATTGACAGGGCAGAAGGGAGACCTGTTTTTAGAGGACAATACCAACTATGGACTGAAAGGTGTTAGAGATTCCAGTGTTTTTAATTTAAAGCAATGAGTTTAGCTGCACAGTGTCTCGTGTCAGCCTTTACATAAAATGTGCCTGAGGGCATGTCCTTGTGGTGGACAAGAACTAAAGTTTAAAAATGAATGAATACAAGGAAAATGTAGCAATATACAGTAGATATGCATACATCAAAACAACACTGTCACTTGTTAAGACTGACAGGTTTCTTGTTTAAAGAACCAATTGTCACCTCTAGTACCTGAACAGTTTTAGTGACTTTTAATTTATTTTTCAGCAATATTTTTGTAGTCCCTTCTAGACTACAAACAATATAACTTGCAGAATCTGAATTTCAGTGCAATTCATCCTTGATAATTACTCCTTGCTGGTAGCTTTGGAAGATAGACAGGAGAGTGAATTACAGCATCACTAGTACAGTATGTCACTACAGAATAAACAGAGCAGAAGGAGGGAGACAGATTGTGGTGCCACAATGGCCAAATATTTACATTTTCTGCAACAAAGCATAGCACAGAGGAGTCATCTTCTCAGCATGAGAGCTGAAGTTAGAAACTGAATCTTTTCAGTATAATTGAGAGACTACCACCGATATAAAATAGTGAAGATGACCACCTTTACCTTTTCTGTTTTATTTGTAAAAGATTTGGGGTTATAGGAACTTCACTGAAGATATGCATGCTTTTCTAAATGAGGAAAAAAGTGCGTTGGGGTTTTTCAGGGTAGTAGCATTAGCTATGCTGATGAGGCATTGATGGAAAAGAAAGGTTGGGAAAATTGCCAATGGAATTTCAGGTATTGGTACAGGTAGACTAAATTTGATCTGAAAATGACTGCAAACAAAAATATTTTTCGTTCGTTCCTTCCTTCCTTCCTCCTAAAGGAAGGAAGCAACCAAATTAACATTCCATAAATGTATTTCATGCCTCATCTCTTTTGAACTGTTATCTTCTAACTGCACAATGTCCTATATTAAAATTTTACTCTTCCTGTTCCATGGAACTTTTTGCTAATTCATGCTTTGCCCCAGATGTGGCCTTTTTTGTCTGCTAGGGTTTTATCTGTGACTTTTGTAAGCATTTGTGTGAACTATCTGAAGTCACTCAGAGGATGATATGTATAGAAACATTTAGTGTGGAAAAAAAAAGACGATTCTAGTTTCTACTTTCAATTCATAATGTCTTGTGAGAGTAATCCTGATGAGGTCCAAAACCTTAACTGCAAGCTACACCAGAAATCTGAGACAGCCTTTGAGGCTAGTAAGAGACATCAGCTTTCCTCCGTGTGGGAAGAGGAAGTAAAAGTGCTGTCAGTATGTGATGGGCTCCTGGAGAAATTTCATGAGTCAGAGAGAAATGTAGCCCAGATCTGGTGAAATATGTTGCTTTCTTGGCTTATATTCACAGTCTGGTAGAAAACATCTTGACATAATCCTGTTGTTTCTTTGAGAATAAAAACATTTCTGCCTTTGCTGTGAATGTGTTCATCTCTGGAGATCTCTGCCAAAAAAAGAGTTCATTCTCCTCATAGGGTAAGCCTGAAATGTTCACCTTTACCCATTTAAGGGACTTGGAAATCTGGTAGCTGTGATAAGGGACAGAGTGTGCTAATGCAGAAACATTCAGCTGCTCTCAGCAGGAAGCATCTTGTCAATACTGGCAATAAGTAAGCTGCTAAAGGTTTACTGTCAGGTGGCTGTCTTGACCACAGCAGGGTGGAAACTTGGAGCAGGCAGATGGCTGTACATACTTAGGTCACCTGTGTTTACTTTAATGAATATGTGTAGTATTCTTAGTATGGATTATTACAGTGAATTGAGAGGAGGCCGTAGTAAACCCAGAAAAACTGTTTTCTGCTGTTAACAGAGAAAATAACAGTTAAATAATTGGACATAGGAGGCATCAGCACTAATATTTTCATTTTTCCTCAGGTTTTTTGCACAGTACCCTACCTTAAATTGAAAAAGTCCTGGTTGTGCTGGTTTTAGTACATAAAAATTGATTGAATAGAATGGTTGTCCTGTGGTTATTGTGATCTTGTATTTATTTTTATTAATTTAAATTTATGTCATTCAATTTGGGGTTGTGCAGCTATTAATTTATTTTTCTATGAAGGAAAATTACATCAGTTTTCACATGTAATGCTTTTGAAAAAACTTTTAAAAGTACTGGGATATAATATGTCTTTCACAGCTTGTTTGATATTAGAAATTTGACCATCCTTAAGTGCACTAACATAGGCTGCAAGTTAGTAATCACAGAATCATAGAATACTGTGGGTTAGAGGGCCATGTAGTCCAACAACCCTGCCATGATCAGGGGCATTTAAAAACAGATCAGATTGCTCAAAGCCCCATCTAACCAGACCTTGAATGTTTCCAGGGAAAGGACACCTACAACTTCTCCAGGCAACCTGTTCCAGCGTCTTATCTCTCTCACAGTGAAAAATCTCTTCCTTGTATCTAACATAGATCTCTTTCAGCATAGTGCCTCTTTCAGTTTGAAGCTATTCCCACTTATCCAATCACTTCATACCCTGGTAAAAATCTGTGTAGAACTTTCGTAAGCCGCTCTGTAGGCTCCTTCCTGTACTGGAAGGTTGCTATGTTTCCCCAGTGCCTTCTCCTCTCCAGGATGAACAACACTAACTCTCCCAGCCTTTTTTAATAGCAGAGGTGCTCCAGCCCTCTGATCATCTTTTAGCCTCCTCTGCATTCCAGCATGTCCACATCCTTCTTATATTCAGCCTTCTGGGGGAGTCTCATAAGAGTGGAGTAAAAGGGCAGAGTGTAATAATCCCTGACCTCTTTCACAGAAAGAACATGCATGTGTAGCTTGTATTTTAAAATCTACAGTAACTACAGAAACATGGAAGATTTCCTCTGTAAATGCATTTGCTTATAAACACACATTTGTACTACCTGTGTTTGAAATGATTTCTAGAAGGATTAGCTGAACCATCACCTTCCTGGAGAGAGACATGGCTGACTTGCCCTGTAGTTGCCTGGATCTTCTTACACTTAAAAGACTCATGAAAACCAGGCCAGTGGAATAAAAGTGTTGAGGCTTTGAATTTTATTCATAAAGAATAATTTTTAGAATTTGATGGTGCAGATGTAAACTTTTCCATTAATTGAAAATATGCCTTTATGCTAGTTACTCTTTTGTTATTTAGAGCATTGGGGGGCTAATACTTACTTTGCTCAAAAAAGTACATAAAAAAAAGCTAATGCATTTCTATCTCCATTCCATTCTGCTAGACACTACACTATTTTCCATGCCATTTTAGTGCCATTTACAGAACAACCATTTTACAAAGCATCTTCGAGGCAGTTACTTTAGTGTCCGGAGTTTCAAAGTGCCTCCAAGCTGCCCCAAACACCAGCAAGTTTTTCTGAAATCCCTAAAGCAGTGTGGTACACCGAGGGACACTTTTAATAATTCCTTCTAATTGATATATCATTATGGGAGTCCCTATGTCCTCTAAGATAGCTATGCCCCTTCTGTATTTCTGACCTACATCTGTCACTATTTTAAAAATAAATTCCATGTCAGTGGTTGTTCCCAAGCAAAAGGTGCATGTAAAGAAAATCTCATATCCCAAATCATCTCATTTTCATATTTTAATCATATATTCATATTGCTAACCATTTTTCCAAACCTATATTTCTTTCAAAGGAAAGAAGGGTTCAAATAGGAAAACATCCATAATTTTGATGTTTCAGGGTCAAAATCAGGTTATATTTCAGAGTATGTGTGTTTCAGTTCCTTCTGTCTGCAGTATTTTGAAACAGTATGAATCCTAGTTTTTCACCTGTCCTTAAAAAACTGGATTGCTGTAGGGATTATAAAAGATTTTCAAGATTATTTTTTTTCCAGAACATTTAAATATACTTTTTAAAATGTAATTCTGATATTATAAGAGAATGAACAAGTGAGACAAACTGCTTTTCAGTGAGTAGCAAGGGTCCAATAGGTGTTTTCTGACTGCAGACCACTTTTCTTAGCCATCATGCACTTCAATCATTAATTCATGCTGTTGTCTGGGCAGCATGCCACATGCCAGATACATTCTAGATATAGTACATGCAGGAAATTTTCTGGAAGTAGAGTGTCATGTCACTCTTCTTCACTAAAATGTGGCAAGATCTAGAGTTCGACTTTGAATGGGTTTTCTTCTGAAATAGACAGTGATTCCCTTGTCCCCTTTTTCATATGAGCTTTTAGGAAAAAACAGAAGTATTTTATAGGCATTACAAATTCATATATGGCTGGAATACAAATTGTAATAGCACTGGATCAGTCTTGAAATATGTGGAAAACTTTTGCAGTGCCAGCTAGATGTTTGTTTTTTTTTTAAATTTAAATCATTAAACAACTTGAAATGCTGTCTGCATTCAGCTGTGAGGCAAGAGAAGTCCACTTTCCATCGGCCTTCCTACAAAGACACAAATACTCAACAGCAGCAGTAAATAATTCAAATACAGTGCAACACAGTGTAGTTGCATTAAAAATTTTGAGAACTAATTCAAAGTGCAAAAAAATGAGTTAATTTAGAGCAGACAAGAGGAGACATCCTTCTTTCTATTTTTACCTGCTGGCTGTAAGATAATACATGTCTGTATTCCAAAGGGAGTATGAGACAAGCAGGGATATTTTGTTCCTTTCTGAGTGGGAGATAGAAGGGAAAAAATGAAAGTCATGCTGAATTTTAAAATTTGTGCTCAAAAGACTTGGAAAACCAGGAAATTAAACTTCAATTTCTAGTTTTCTTTCTGAACATTACTATGGTTGCAATAGCAGCCAGAGCTGAGGAGAGCTTAATCTCTAAGAAACCAGATAATGCTCTTAGTGAATAGCCACTCAGAAGGTGTGGAGAAATAAATGCGAAGCAGTTTTTTTGCCTTTCAATTTCATGGCCACACACACACTAATTCTTAGTTTCTGAATTTTCATGTTTCTCCCACTTCATTAAGTTCTAAACATGACCTTTGTTCTTTTAATTTTTCTTCCAGACAACTTTAGACTAAAGATGTGTGAGGCAGAAAGAGGTGTAGCCCCTGTGGAAGCAAAGGAATTCTCAGAGCCACTGCACTCAGGTGTCTTTTCACCACTGTTCCTGCTATCACAGAAACAGCCAACAAACACACCTGGAGAGACACAGCCCTCACTCAAGTAGGGGGTTAACAGTAGAGGCAAAGCTTAGAAAGGGATTGAATGTGTTCTTGATCTTAGTGCTGTGCTATGTTGCAGTCAGACGACTGGAGAGTACGAGGATCTCAGGTATTTGGAGCTTGAGGCGGGGATGGCTTCAGGTTTCTGATTGTTTTTTTGTGGTCTGGGTCGTTTGTGTTGCTGTACATGCTGCTCTGATTCCTAATGAGGAACTCAGGATCCTCACTCTGGAAAAGAATGAAAAGTAAAACCATTATATTTGTATTTTTGAGAGAATTCTTTTAACTTTGAAGGTGGAACTTTTGTTGCATCCTACTAGAGAAGGAATTTGGACCCAAGTCATGTAGGTCTTTAGATATTTCAAACTTGAATCTCATGGTTATACAAGTATTTAAGAAGATAAAGCCCTCCTGTTACGCATTCTTTCTGCCTCTCCAATGCTAGGAAAGGCTACCTGGGTCAGGGGCTGAGGTGGTCAGGATGTGGGACAGGAAGCTTGCTCTGCTCTTTCTTCTGCAGGAGAGAGGGAGAGGTGTGTTGCCCATACTGTTGGCTCTTCAGCTTGGTAGGTAGCAGTCAAATGCAGCTACAAAAGATATGTTAGAAAAAAGGATAAAGGAAATGAATGGCACAAAGAAGCATTTTGGTTACTGAGCAAGGATTTATGGTGGGTGGTTGCAAATTCACACTCTACTAAACTCTAGACACTGATGCTTCCATCAGTGAGTAGCTCCCACCAAGGGGATGAATTGCAAAAAAAAACTATACATTAATATGGTCTATGGCATGTGTTGATTTAACAGTCTGCAAGGTTTCCTAAGAAAGAGTTGAAAATATGTTTTCGTTGTAGGTGTGAAAGGCCATGTTGCCTTTATCTTCAACAAGGGACCTATGGCTTACAGAAGTGTGTGACAAATCTGTGTCTCCAGAGCTTCACTTTTGCTGAGGAAAATAGATCCTTCTAGCCCAGCAGTTGCAGACATAACAGCCCAAATGTGAAAATGAGGTGATCTCATTAACTCTTTGACTTTGTTAGTGTCTTCATACAGTATATTTAGGAGTAAGGTTTTCTCCCACTCTGTGTGAACTGTGATAAAATTGTGAATTTGAAGGCTTTGGTAGCATTGAATGTTTGGTGACTCTTGGCTGAAAGAGAGGAAAGGAAAGGGAGCAGGAAGTAGAACAGGGAGTGTTTTGAATTAGAGTGGGAAACAAAAATGTAGCAATAAGATTCTTCTGCCTTGACTTCACACCTCTGGTATAGCTAGGAGTAGATTAAGATAATGGTTCTGATGTGTGCTTAATTTGGGAAGAAATACACCACACATTTTTTTTAATCTTTTGGCCAGGAGTGTCATTTTAAACTCCTTAAATTAGTGATCCTTAGTGAGAGGTGTGCTTCTCATGTCTCAAATGGCAAGAAATCTTTGTGGTAAAACTAGAGATTTGGTGTTTTTATCAGCCTTTTGATATTCAAGCACACAACTTCTACTTTCTGCCTCCTTTGTGTGCAGTTTGAAAAATGTTGCTCTAAGCTGCGAGAGAAAAGCAAAGTAAATGGGGGGAAGGTAGGATGGGGACTAAAGGTTTTCTATCTTGGGCTTGAAAAGCTAACCTACTAAGTTATAAGTTGACTAAGGTCTCATCAAGTTCTCTTGGTTGCTTTCCTTTTGAAATGCAGAAGATGATTGTCTTGGTTTGAAAGACAAGTCTCTGCTAAGAAAGGCATGAGCCTCTCTTGAAAGGGAAAATGTAAAGCCCCTTTTTCCAAATTATTACAATTTTGAAATTAAGGAGCTCTTAGGCAAAGATATGGGAATAGTAATAACAGTTCTTTACTAGGAAAATAAAATAAAAATACAGTTATACAAAAACCAAAACCCTGACAGAGTCAGAAGACAATCTAACACCCTGCCAGTCAGGGTGTTGGGCAGTCCAATTAAATGCAGCCCTCCTGGAGTGAAACTTGAGTATTGAAGGGATCTCAAAACAAATTCTGTTTCACACTGCACAGCAACAAACATGAAGCTCGCAATCCAACGACCGTGAGCAGGCACGCACACGTCTCTCAGGTCCGTCCCTCCCAATTTTACAGTAAAAGTTGTAAAAGTTGCGTATAGATCAACGTTGCAAGAAAAAAGGTGCAGCTTATAATCCAGTGTGCCTTATATATGAAAATACTTTGAAAATTTACTGTTAACTGATACTGTGCCTTATAATCTGGTGCACCTTATGGTCCTGAAAATATAGTAATCTTGATACTTGGAGAGCCTTCCTAGCAATTTAAAATGAGAAATTTAGTACCAGTTTGCTAATCTGTGTGGTCTTGATTTGATGTGAAAGATCTTGATTTGAGTGGTTGGCTTTGTTGTTGTTTGTTTGGGGTGTTTTGGATGTACATGTATTATAACAAGAATATTTTTTCCTGTTGCTATATAGAATTTAGATTCCATATAAATTAAAATAGCATATAAATAGGAATTACTTTTATTTGGAACTTAGACATAGTGGGGCATCTGGAATAAAACTTCAAATCACTGTAATGGAAATCCATCCCTTTTGAGTTGGTAATAGCTTCACACTTGGAGGACATCAGAAAAGGGAAAGAACTCTGTGCATACTTTCTTTAGAGTGAAACAGATAGAAAATTAATTTGACTGAATATCTGAACTTGCAAGACAGTGAATGAAACCTGACAGATTCCAATGCAGATCTATAGAAGGAAAAGCATGAACTACTGTGTTTTGAAATAAGAAACTTACTCTTTTGGCTTTTTTAGTGTTGAAGAGTAGTTTAATTGAGAGAGATTTCTCCCAGCATTTTTCTTGCTAAGTTAATGTTAAGGAATTTAAAAAACTTTCTTTTTCTTTTTCTTTTTTTTTTTTTTTTTTTTTTAAGTAAGGACCATTTTTCCTGAGCAAAAGGATATTGTGTTCATCAGTTAAAATACTCATTATGAACTTCAGACATAAATTTGCTTAACTGAGGAAACATATCTCTTTACTTGACTCAAAGGGATAATAGAAGTCTGGAGGGGTTTTGAGGGTTTTTCTGCTTTTATGTTTAGTTTTTTTAAATTTATTGTTGGTTTGGGGCCTTTGGGGGGCTTTTTGATTTTTTTTTTGTTTGTTTCTGTTGCTTTCTGCTTTGCTTTTGGTTTGGTTTGGGTTTTTTTTGTTTGTTTTTTTTCTGTATTTAACAGAATCTGCCAAATTCAATGTGGCATGAGTTACTTTAGCATATGTCATGTTTTCTTTTTTCTGACTGTAAGCTAAAGGAGGTTTCTGCAGTTTTGTGAGTCTTTTTTAATGAATGTATATCTCTCGTATGCAGTCACAAAGAGATAAGTGCATGTTATATTGACTTTCCTAATAAAATGTAATCTTTAAAAAGTGCTTTATGGAGGTTAAGGAAACAATCAAACAAAAAAATCCACCAGCTGTCATTGTTCTACTTAACATGCTCAAAGACTTTATGTTTGTTGATGGGATGGGGGGTTTTTTGCTTGTTGTTTTTTAAGACAACAGCCAATATTGCTATTTTAACTCCTAAAACGGATTCTGCAATATAAGGATAAACATTTAGGTAAATAAAATCGGGTATGCAGGGAGGTGATGGAGTTACCAACACTGCAGATGTCCAAGAAATGACTGGACAGGGAACTCAGTCCTCTGGTCTACCTGACAAGATGGAGATCATTCAAAGATTCGATTCTGTGACCTTGGAGATCTTTTCCAAGCTTAATAATTATTTGGTTCTCTAAAATTCCTCTTTGAGCATCTCCTTTTCTTAGCCATAGGTCATAAAGCTGATCTTAATTAAATTTAGACCAGCAGTAATATAGGTAACAATTTTTGAATCTTTATTCCTGTATGGTGAACCAATGACTTTTAGGACAAGACATGAAAAGATTAAAATGCTTACTACATAATTTGTGTTGCCTTTTTTCTTAAGAGGCCAGTGTTTCTTTTGTTATTTTATAGTTATCTCTAGAAGGTCCTCTCGTGGAGATACTTCCGGAGAGTCATTCTAGTTGACATGGTGTTTGGTGGCTTTGCACATATATGAAGGAAAACATAGATTTCAAGGAAATGCAGCACTAAGCTAGATCCTAGTTCTCTTGTAGGACTGGTAGTAGAGGAAGGTAACTGGCAGAGGCTTTTTAATTTGATGAAGGATCTTAGGAGTGGTACTAATAGCAATATACTTCACTCTTATGAACATTACTTTCCAGAACCTTAACATGGGTTTGAAAAAGCAGTTTTTTCTGTCTTGTGTCGAATATTGCACCTCCAGGACAGAATCTGTATAACTCCTGGACCACC
>VRYO01000406.1:1537089-1549016 GCA_009812075.1 Sialia sialis
GCAAACTGGATGAGAGCTCCTTGTGTGAGCTGTTTCATTGCAATCACAGAGCTGTAATGTATTGGTGTTCACTCACTCAAGTCACTACTTTTTCCACGTAGCTGTTGGTGCCTCAACAATACAGTTCAGTTATTTATTTAAAAAAAAACTTAGGAAGACTACTTCAAAAGCTTTTTGAAAAGACTGTCTTAATTAAAACTTTCTCTGGATTAAAAAAACGTCTCAAGTGTTACTGGAACTATGCAGTGTTATAAGTTATAGAGGATTTTTAGCTTTGCTTATTTCTTTTATAGCTAGGAAGGGAAATGTTTATAAATCTGAGCTAAACAATTTGAAAAAGTTGCTAATGAAGGAATAATTTTGAAATTAACCCTTATAAAAAGTAATGCAATAGATCAGGTTAAAGGCTGCCTTATTAAAGACATGTATGAATGCAGATACAGCAGTTGCTCAGTGGCCCATGCTGACAGCTGGTGATACAAAGAGGCTATTTGGATTATATGTGCATCAGTAGCTTTGATTTATGGCACTTGTTTACCTCTTAGAAACCTGATGAATTTCAGAGAGAAAAAAACAACTTGTGGCTCTCATACCTGATACCTATCTTTACATTACCCCCTGTAGTGATGCATTTGCAGAACAGAGGCTTCCAACATCCATTGAGAGAAAAATATCCATAATTACCTAAATAAGAAGAATATTTAAAAAATAACAAACTATAAAATACAAAGTGATGAGAATTTAGTAGTTAGTGATAATTGGTTTAAGTCACTCAAAAATTTTCCTAAAATTATTTCTTTCAAAGATACAACATCAAATGCAGATATCATGGTACTAATGTGACAGCAGGTGTATGTGAGAAGTGCTCAAGAGGAGAGATTTCTCTCTCTCCTCCTCATGAGCATTGAGTATCTGCAAATCCATTTCCCTTCAGAGCAGCAGAGATCTGGGATGGGTGCTCGCTGCTGCTGATCAGCCAGGTCAGCATTGCTCCTGATTTCCTTTGTTTCTCACTTCCTTTGTCCTAGAAAGAAATTTTCTCAGCTGGTGAGGGGAAGGAAAATGTAAACTACATCTTTAGTTCCTAAGAGGTTTCTTCATTTAACGTTTATGGCCAGTGATGATATCAAAGCAGTGCTAGCAGTGCTAAGAAATGTGTACTGTTATCTAATTCAGTGGCACTTATATTTACAGGAGGCAAAAGCTTGCTGCTTTCTTGCCACTGTTCGTGTGTTTTCCTATATTTTGTGACTCCTGACAGGATAGCTGTGTGCCTGACCTACACACAGCGGAGTTCTGCTTTCTGCTGTCTGCCCTGAAGCTCCCATGCTGAGTGAGTCCCCCCCAACCCGCCCCTGACCATTTCATTTGTACCAACTCTGCAGTTTTCCTCTTTCTCAAACCTTTGGAAAAGAAGTGTCTCTAGAACTTCTTTTCACAAAGACTGGCAAAACTCTACTTGCCTGCCTGCCACACCGGATAGGACAACAATGCTGAACAGAAAGATGCTGTTTAATGGATTGGTGAATTGGGAATTTATGAAAAAAAATCTTGGATACACAGATTGCAATATTGTAATAGATGTCATTTTATGGAGAATATGTCTGTATGTATTTAGAGTTAAATGAAACATAAAATAATTATTATTTTGAGGTTTAGGGGGCTTTTGTTAATAGTGTGAATATTTTAAAATAGCTCCAGCATTTTTGAGTAGCATTCATTTTTTAAAATTTTTATTTGTGTTCTCTTAATAACATGGAATTTGGTTTGATTTTTCCCTTTTTTCTAATCTCTGTGGGCGCTCTTTTAGTTATAAGGAAACCTATTTTTAAAATAGAATGGAGACTTGAACTGAACAATGGTATTATTTATATTTATTATTAACATTATTAACGATTCCAAATACTAGTTCCAGAAACTGAGAAGGGTTGAAGGCCACAAGGACTGTGGAGGTTGATTAAGACCTGGCATTCCCTAATGAAATAAGGCAGGGTCCTCTGGCCTAGAGGCAACTGGAAGAAAATTAAGATTGCATCAAACATAGCATAAAACTCAAGCAAATGAGAACAAAAAGAATAAATTTACATGGAAAGGGAGTGCTGTCTCTTCACAGGCAGCTATATTTATTAATTAGTAGTCTATCATTTGCACTAAATTTCAATCAATAGCCTCACCTCTCTGACATTTCATTTACTTAGTTATTAAAGTGATGTGATTCATCAGGCTTGTGATGCCCTTTTGTGTGTCAGGCTACCCAGGAAGTGTAGGCTGCAGGGTGGGCTGCCACTCCAGTGTTTAACAGGATAAATTCGGCAGAAATCTTCACTTTCATTAAGTGATTTGTATGGTGCCAACAATAGCAACATATGTATAGAATATTAAATACTGAGATGCAGTCGTGGCAGAAAAAGCAAGTTTAGTACCCACATGGGTACCGGGCAGAGTTGCTTTCTTGGCTAATATGAATGTGTTAGGGCACTAATATATTTGTGTCTTACACAGTTATCTAAACCTCTTCAATGTAGACACTGTAACAAACATTACTCAGTAGAATAGTCTCATCCAAAGTGAATTTTGAGAACTTGCACTGGGATCTAGGGTAGTGTTTGCTATGCTTTAGTATTGTTGTGGCATCATTCTACCATGGGAATTACAGTAATTTCACAATTATAAGCCACACTTTTTTTCATTGAAGAATCCAGCCTACACCAGTAGTGCGGCTAATCATCAGGTGCGGGTTATTTATGGACAAATCCCAGCCAAGTGCTAACCCGGAAGTGAGAGCTGGCCAGGGAGGGAGCTGCTGTGGCTGGCCGGAGAGCTGCTATGGAGCCGTGGCCAGGCAGGTGGGGGGCAGGTGGGGAGCGGGCTTCGCAGGGCAGCGAGGCTGCTAGTGGGGGAGCAGTGCCGGCAGGGGAGGGTTGGCGGGTGGCAGAGCAGTGCCGCTGGCAGGCGGCAGAGCGGTGCCGGCGGTGGGCGAGCACTGGGGCTGTGGGCAAGCAGTGACGCGGGTGGTCGAGCAGGCAGCGAGGCCGCAGGCGGGCCAGGGGTCACGAGTGCCGGGGCCTGTGGCACGGGAAGGGCATGTGGGGCTGTGTTTAAAGGCTCCTCCGATCTGTGAAAACTGTTTGCAATTTGAGCACTTGGCAGCAAACCCCATGATCGTGGGATTCTGTTACTAACTCATTACGTTGTTGCACATGGATACTAGCTTAAAAAAAAATTGCGGCTTGTATTCTGGTGCGGGTTATATATGGACAAATCCTGTGGTCTCCCCGGCTACCCGGATGTGCGGCTTATAATCAGGTGCGGCTTATAATTGTGAAATTACTGTAATTTTTGGGAAATAATAATAATAGATGTGTACAGAGAAAGAAGTGTTAACCTGGCATTGTATCCAATTTAAATGTACAGTCATTTCACACTCATAAGGTGCACTGGGTTATAAGGCGCACTTTTTTTGTTGTCCTTGTCGGTTTTTGTTGTTGTTGTTGTTTTTTAGCAAGAATCCGTGTGCAACAAAGTAACAAATTAGTAACAGAATACTGTCAGGTGCTCAATTTGCAAACAGTTTTCACAGATTGATCTAGCCTTTAAATGCAGTCCCAGGCGCCCTCCTCGTGCTGCTGGCCCCAGCATTCCCTCCTGCCCCCAGCCCTGCCCAGCCCCCCCACCTCCCGTTCCCACCAGGCTGGTCCAGACCAGCCCCGCACACCTCCCATTCCTGGTGGCCCGGCCCAGCCCCTGGCCTGGCCCGGGGCTGCTGCGGTGGACAGCCCCGGCCCCGCTCAGGGCTGGGTGGGCTTGGCCAGGCTCAGGGCTGCAGTGGGCTAGCACTTCTGGGTTGGAAATTTCTGAACTTTGTCCATATATAATGCACACCGGCATATAAGGCGCGTTTCCGGGTTTGGGTCAAAACTTCAGTGAAAATGGTGCATCTTATATGCAAGAAATTACTGTAATATAACACACACCGATACAGTTGTGATTCCTTTACAACAGAATGGAGAAAATGGTGGTTTCTTCTCAAATATTACATACAAAAAGTAGGTCAGTAAGATCCAGGACTTGGACTTGGTGATCCTGATGCTCCTTCCACCTCTGCTTATTTCATGATTCCTTGATTCCATGAATTGAATACTGAGCTTCCCAATGTAGTAGCAATTCCCTCAAAATAGCACAGATTAAAGATGACTTCCTATTTTTGCCCCCAACATCTACTTCTTGTTTTTCTTCCAAGTATGTTTTCTCTAAAATTTGCTGACAGAATTGAAAACAAAGTTTCTTTTAATGCAAAATTCTAATAGGGTACAGAATGAAAAATTCAAAGGCAGGATCAAGAGTTTATGGAATTGGAATAGAAATTTGTTCTGCTATTTAAAGAATATTTAGCTGTTTCCTTGCTATTCCATATAGTGTTTATTTTTAATAAATACAAAGAGTTGAAGGACAAATAAACCACTAAGAAATGCCTTGCATATCAGTCCATCACAGGAAACTTTCTCTACCTTTACCTTACTCAGATGAAGGAAATTAGACCAATTAGTTTGGCAGTGCTGTCAGAATTGGATCTAATATTCATTTAGGATTGGTTTCTTGGCCCACAGGCATAGGTAACAAAACTGGAGTAGTAGGTATACAAATAATTAACCATCTTGCTGCTGCTCAGCATTGACTTTCAACTTGTGAAATGCATTTCTTGTTCTCCCTGCCCTTTCTTTTCTTGCATCCCTTGCTCTGTAGACCTAATTAGAAGAGCTGTAGCAGACCTGGTGCACCCCATTGTTATTCTGAGGAATTTACAGCAATTTTTCTTCAAAAAATAGATTTGGATATTTAAACTTAGAGGCAAAGAGGTGTCTTGCCTGAATTTTCTAAAAAATCACAAGAAATCAGGATGCATATAGAAGTTCATAGGAAAAGCTATCTTACCCCTGTTCCCCCTGCCCTATTATTCTTTGACTTCGTTTTTGTAATACCCATGATTGTGTAAAAAACTGTCAGGACTTTGTAGATCCTTATCATAGTTAGCACACGTGTACATGTACATACGTGTGGCTAGTTTGTCACTATGGGCACCCTTGAAAATTCATAATCTTACAATGCTTGGATTGTTTTAAAAGAACTGTAATTGTGTAAAGAAAGCTCTAGTTGCTGTTTCCTGAGCTAAAACTGCTATGCATCTTTAGGGCTTATTTTTGGCAAAATCTTTGGAGTAAAAACTATTTCAAGACATTTGCACCCTCAATGTATATCTGATCGTAACATCAAACAAAAATCTTGAAATTTAGCAACTTTTATAATTTCAGATGCTGTGTGCAAAGCTCTGGATGAAAATACTTTAGGCTTTTTATACCCCTGTCTGATTCCCACTGAAGTGGAATCCAAGGGAGATTTTGATACCATAGGGAGAGAAACTAAGGTATTTAGTTATTGATCAAATGCCTAATTGTTCTTACTTTGCTGGGAATAAATGTCCCCATAAATATTCCTTCTTTTCATGTTTAATTTATTGTTTAATAGTTAATTACCTGGTAACACTTGTCCCCATAGGGACCTTGGAATCTCAATAAAAGTGAATTAACCTTTCTCTATTGGAATCTCTTTTCCTTTTATTCTCCTCCACCTGAACTTGCTTTGAAGGCTTCCTGTAGCAGTGTCTATACTGTGGAAGAGTTGTGTTTATTTTATTTCCTATTCAGATGTGTTTCTTGGTCTTAGCTCTTAAAAAGGGGTGAGTTTTTTTCCTTACTTTGCTTTTCCCCATTGTATTAATGATATTCAAATAAGAATCACCCTCTTGTGTGGCAAACCAAAAGCTTATTCATTGATCTCTTAGTGACAGCCTGTTCTCAGAGTTGCAGACAGGAATGCCTTGCTTTCTAGTATTTTGGTTTTTTCCCTCCACAAATTATCATTTTATAGATACATAACAAGCTCATCTTTCTGCTGAATTTTATTTGTGATACAGAGTTTATGAACAATTTTCTGCTTTGTTGGGGCCTTTTTGTTTTTGTCATGTTGTTTTTCAGCATTTACCTTCTTTTGGTACTTTACTTCAGTTTGGATTAGAGTTGCTGATTCAATGAAGAGATATAAACCAACCCTATTTTTATGTTTTCCCCTCAACAATTCAACATAAATCAAAGAGCTGAGCTCTATGTTTTCACAGTATCTTGTGAATGATGAACATAGAAAAAGCAGCTTTACCTAGTCATAAATTATGCCCAGCTGTGGACACGGGTTTTTAAAGAGGAATTTGGGAGATGAGGTTGTGGGAAAGCAGTCATTGTGTCAGCCTGCTTTCGTGCATTTGGGCCTCCTGTTCTAATTGTTTTAATGCACAGTTCAGTTCTCATTAGCTTATTTTGAATATCAGAAGTGAGTTTAGAAGAGTTTTGTTCAGCTTCTGCCTGATGGGTTTATTAAACACACCCCCTATAAAAATTATTGGGGATTTCATATGTGTTATTTTAGGCCTTAAGGATTAAAATATTCTTAAACTCACTTTCATTTTAAAGCATTAATGGACTACACAGGGACAGGGCTGCTACTCTAAGCTTGCCCATGTGAATTCCTTCACAATGGCATGTCTCTAATCTCCAGCATGGTAAGGGAAATAAACTAACTTGCTCAAACCTGAATGTTTCTGCTGAAACTGCCAGCAGAATACAAAATTATTGGCAAGTGTGACAAGACACCCCCTGAAATTGACTGAAGCCAGCAAGTTATTCCCTTACACTGTGAAGATCAAGGTGCTTATGTCAGTGTTGGCCATGTTTTTTGTAGACTGTATCCTCTTCTCCTATATCTTATAAAAAAAAGGAAGTGTTACACACTCCATCAATTCTTCATCCGTTTAATTTATGATTTATAACATTTGAAGTGGTTTAAGTAAGACTATACTATTTGGTCGATCCTTCAGAGCTTCACAGACTCTCTGCCTTGGTGGAATAGATCTCTGCTTATATTTAAACTTTTTTTTCTCAGATGTTATTCTCCATTTGAAGCAGGTAACTACTGACAGTAGGTACCATGGACATGAAGTAACTCTTCCATCAGTCCCTTAAGATTTAAGGAAGATTCTTTCAGTCCTTTTCAGAACTAAGCAAGTTTCTTTTATTCAGTCACCCCACACAGACCATATTTTCTGCATCTCCTTTGTACTCAGTGTTCTGTCCTGAACTGTCATTCTCATGCTTCATGTCTCCCTTGAGGCATGGTCCCACAGTGGGATACAAGCAGCATTGTTCTGAGGGGGCAGAGAAATATTCATGTATGCCAGTTGGATTTGTTTTAATGCCTGATAGGATGAAAATTCCTACATACTCTGTGATACTTCTGCTTTCTGGCCAACTGGCTTTAACCAGTCCTTCCCCAGTTTATGTTTGTGATGATGATTAATCCTCCATATCTATATATATGCATATATATTTATAAATATATGACTCTTATACCTGTCTTGTTTCATAGATAATTTCTTCAGTTAGATACAAATAGTCTTTCCCTCCAACTGATGTGTTAAAGCTGGCTTTAGGACACCTCTGAATTTATATCAATCTTTTTCCTTTTATTATTTTTATTATTGGTGATGGTGTTGCGCAGCCTTATTGTAGGTAAAAATTGAAATTATGAGTAAATATAATCCCTTACAAAAAACATCATCTACCATATCAAATCAATTGTTAGGCCTTAGATTTTATTAATTTCAATAATATGATCAAATATTTAATAAGAAACAATAAAACAATTAAAATAGCTTAGGAATATGCATAATAAAATATCTGGTGATTTAGAACCAAAAACCATTAAAATGGCTAGTAAGATATATTAATATAATTTTTATATATCCTGGAAAGGTGATGTATTTTGTATAAAATGAAAATATACTTGTATCCTGAGAACTACAGGGATGTATAAATGGCTGCAGTGACATTCAATTTCATTGTATGAAAAGTGGCAGTCTGGCCATTTTTCCTGGGGTGACTTTGTCACATTGAATTGTATGCCAATTTGACTGTTTAGCCCAGAAATAAGTTTTGTACCTTTAAGGCTGCTTTGAGAATTAAGGGGGTGGGGAAGGAGAAGCAGTGGAATGTCTCAGGTGGTTGTATTCAAGAACATGGAGACAGGGGTTCCATTGCTTGGTCTCCTGGACCATTGCCATGTGTGGACAGCCAGAGACAACTGCCCTTTGCTTTAAGTTAGTTTTTCATTGACTGAAGCAGAGAAGTTCTCCAGAAAGTTGTTTTTCTTTTTTTTCCCTGGAATTGTTTGAACCTTCTCTGGACTGGAGGGAAGCACCAGGAGCTTGAACCTGTGGCCCAGTGGGGCCGGGCCTGGCCTGGGCAGCAGCATTTCCTGTGCTGGAGGAACTGATAACAGACTGAGCCGAGCTACCAGCAGCAGGAAAGAGACTTTCTGAATTTGTCATCCCTTCAGAGCAGCAAGTTGTTTGGGTTGTTTTTTTTTTGGTTTTTTTTTGTGCTGGGCAGTGCTTTGCAGGTTTTTCCCACTTCCCGCTGAGGAAATTTCTTCCTGGAATGGTTGGGGGAGGAGCCGCTTGAGTTTGCTGCCTGGGGGCAGCCCTTTGGAGGTTTTCTCCCAGATTTGTCCTAAACCAGAACACCATTCTATGTTTCCCTAAATGGAAATGGTAGATGACATTTTTTGAAAGGATTATATTTTCTCATAATTTTGATTTTATAATATTAAAATATAGGTGCATAAACATAATAAGATAGATGAAATAGTGAAATAAATATATTGTAAATAAAATGATATTTTATTGATAATAACATCCAAGGAGAATGGAGATAATATTAAATTGAAAGTCTCATATATTTAAATGGGAATCTTAAATGGAAAGTCTAATTTATTCAAATGGTCTTCAGACCCCAGCTTTCTCTGGTCTCGAAGGGGACAGGATAATTAATTAGTCCCAGGAAATATGAAGTGTTATTTCTAGAATTTTTAGCAGCTTTCACCTCCATCTTGCCAATACTCTTGTCTTATCTAATACCTGTTATCTTTGGTACACATGCTGTGAACCATATTCTACTTTCCAAATTCACTTAAAATAGAAAAATGGGCATTATTTCTTGCTTTGTTATAGAAGTTACTGAACTCCATAGTTAGTCTCATCATGCTTTGTGCTATATAAAATATTTACATGATGCAGATGTTATTTCATAACAGGAATTTTCTCATCTGATTACTGAGAATAATCATAGATGTAAATTCCAAGTTTCAGCAAAAATCTGCTAATGACCTATTTAAGGGGATGACTCTTTCCCACGGATTTGCTGGTGCATGTGTCCTTTCAAGCAGTGCTCCCAGTGAGTAAATTATTAATCTGCTTATTTTCAGTTTCACTGTATATGGGATTCTTGTGCAAGCAGTTACTTAGGATAAGACTTCCAGGCTGAGTTTTTGAGCAGTAGAGTGCTACAGATTATGATGTTGAGGCACTGGTGCAAAAAGACACAGATTCCTTTTTGAGGACATTTTAGGCTGAGACAAAACACTTGTCAATAAACACCAGGACAATATGTCTAGAAACTTTTGGCTTGAAGGAGGTACTTGAATAGCAAGGACCAAAAAAAAATTGCATCTTGGAAGGAAAATTTTCCCTTTGTTTTTTATTCACTCTGGAAATATCCCACTGCTAAGCATGTAGCAATACCGCTTTCAAAACATTTTGTTGGGCACTCTATTTCTCTGTGGCACTGATACTGTAACTAAAGGTGCACCGATGGCTGGCTAAACTTGCGCTACTAAGGCTACTAAGAAAAATCCCACCAGCAAGTTTCACTTGGCCCACTCTGAGCTGCTTCCCGGGCTACCTGGGCTAGAAAGCTAAGGAGGAGATTGTAGCTTGCTCACCTTTTTCTGTGTATCCATGGCACAACCCACAGGGATGAAACTAGCCATAAAGCTGGAATTACATGAGCAGTCCCATCCTGGGAGAAGTGCCACTAGAGGCTTTGTGTCTTGTCCTGATGGGAAGGTTTAATATACTTCTCTGAAGTTTGAGTCCTGCCTCTAAATAGGCAGCAAGGCTATTTGAACTCATGCCCACAGCCCCTTGATGGAGAACAAAAGATACCCTCAACCTGCACAGCTGAGTAAATAGTATGTGTTTATGTCACATTTGCCACCCCCAAACATGTAGCAACTTGTTTTATAGTGAATAATGTATTTTTCATACAAGGGTAACTCAAATATATGCTTCAAAATATGTTTTAGATAATAATCTTAGCTCAGTCTATGAAACAGTGCTCTCAAATATTTGCCCACCTCATCTGAACAGTAAATAAGTAGCCTTTTGGAATTTTTATTTATTTTTTTTAAATGGTGATTTAATTTTCATGCTACCAAATACTGTGTGGATGTGAAGGAATATGTTTCTAATCAGAATAGATGTTCATTGACCTTTAAGATCAGGTAAAACAGAGCCAAGAAGATTACTACTGATAAATTTAAATGCCTATTAATTCACTTCTCCCAGAGGTAATTATAGGTAAAAAATTTCTATCAAGTTTGTGAGTGAGTCCATCTTTATTTCCAATTGTCTGTTACTATGGCTTTGGATATAAGTAGTGGGAGGAGGATTTAGAAACAACAACTCCTCTTTCAAAACAACCTTGCATTCCTACATCAATATCTTATGATAGATGCATAGGAATTAAGATGAAATAGATCTAAAAGAGTAGCAGTCAGAAAAGCAGTACCTTCCACATCCAATGACCTTTACAATTCAAAGGATGAAAAGATACATTATGCACAAATATTTTGTTATCCTCAGGAACAAAGTGCTTGTAACTGAACCCTGGATGGTGCAGCCTGCATACAAATGAGCATCCTAATTGAGCTGGTTTGATCTTTCTTAAACTATAGTCCATGTCAATAATATAGTGTTACTGAAAGATGCAGTCCTCTCATTAGCAGTGGCATAGCATGACAGAGAGTATCCCACCATGGCATATATTCTGTCATCGATTATGCACTGCTAATCAGTGAGCTGTGGCATTAAAACCAACGATCTCACTTCTGCTGTCAGCTTCTTATTTGCCAGGGGTTTTTTAAAGGCTCCCCTTTTGAGTGAAATAAAAATTTTACCAAGAGAAAACACAATCTAGGCTCATCCTGTTTTACAAGGACTTCCTTCTTTTGGGGCTTTTGTCCGGTTATTTTTTGCTGGCAGTTGGGGGTTTTTTTGGTTAGGGTTTTCCTGCTTTTTTTTTTTTTTTTTTTTTTTTTTTTAGGGGAAGAATGAAAAAATGCAAGTGTTGTTGGATATGACATAGTCATAGGATGGTATAAAAATCAGTGTAGAATAAAATAGAATAGAATTACTTTCTCTGATATGATCAGGAAGGGTAAAGAAGGAAAATTACACTTTTTAGTACTGTGCCCTTGCAAAAAAGTCCTTATTTCCTTCTTCAAAACATTGCATTAGAAATCCTATTCAGTTGGGAAACTGTTTTTGTGTGAGGAATGCAGATAACAGTTCTGACTGAAAGCTGAAATTGAGATTCTATTAATGAAGTCATATTCCTTACAGTCATTCAGAAAGCAAGATTTGTGGCATGTGTTGCTTGCTAAAGCACATGACACCAAGGTGTCCTGTGTTGCATTTGCTGATTTGATTTCCGTTGTGTGAAATACACATTTATAGCTGACCACAGATCCTGTACCTGAGAGCTGTTCTTCAACCTGTTGAATAGAAGTGGCTGAGTGATAGAGCTGCTTGAAGTGATTCCTCTGAAATACAGAGAGAGAAAAATGACTGCTAGTACAATTTTTGTGACTTTGATTATTTAGCTACCTTTAGGAAGTTGTGCATGTTTAGTTATTTCTTTTGGAATAAGGAAAACTACAGTAATTTCACGAATATAAGCTGCACCTTTTTCATTGAAGAATCC
>VRYO01000406.1:1552832-1571491 GCA_009812075.1 Sialia sialis
TTTTTTAGAAAAAGATAGGGTATTTCAGGGGTGTTGTTGGCTTTTCTATTCTCTAGCATTTGTTACCCGTTGAAAGTGATAGAGCTTTAAATGTGAAGCATTCCTCTTCTTGATAAAGACAATAGTTTTTACAGGCAGTGTAAAGGCAAACTAATATGCTGTCTTCAAAGTGTTTTGATATAGGTCTGATCAGTATTCAGAAATTTCTTCTTCCTTTCTGTATTTCCATTTATAGCCATCATTGTACTTCTGCCTGGTTTGGGCTCCTGCTAAGGGGGAGCTCTGCCTCTGATTGCAAGAGTTGCACAGTCCAAGTTTCTGTTTTTCTTTTGCTTCTTAAAGTATTATTAATCACACAAATGCTGGTAGGTTGGCACTCTTCAGCTTGTGGTATTCTTTGGACAATTTTTAGCTCTTTCTCTTAATAGTCCCAGTGGCCTCTCACTTTCTGAAACCCCTATACTTATTCCATCAAATCAAAACAAACATTTGTTTTCCTTAAATAAATAAGAGAAACTGTTGACTCTTATGGAGTACAGAAATTTATGGACCTATCAAAGCATATTTATTAAGTAATTTTCTCTTATGACTGCAACTTATTTCCACTGAGGTTCTCTGTTTAGTTGATTCATATCATATGCAAGTTTATTCACTAAAATATCTCTGCTTCCCTTTGCTCTTTAATCAATTTTGTGCCTTTGCTTTCTGTTTTAGTTTGAGCTCATACCTCATTGACTATTTTATTATTATATTTCTCCCACCCTCTTTTCCTCAACACTCCTAGTCCCATTTGATCCATTTCTGGGGATTATTTTACTAACAGTAACTTCTGATTTGATTTCTAAACTTTTCAGATCAGCTTTCCAGAACTGATTTTAAAAAAATATTGTTTTCACTTCAACTTTCATATGCAACTGTGTTTGAATTGGTCTTCTGACCAGCACTTAATCACCAGTGCAGTGTTCAGTGCTGTATTTTTTTTCTTTTTCTTCCCAACAGTATCCTAAGAAGAATCACTTTCCCCATGTTATGTTTGTGGATTGTGAACACTGCTGGATGTATTAGCTTGTTGTTGGTGCAGAGACCATGAACAACACAAAAATTTCCATACTCATCTTGTTCATGCTTCCTCTAGCAGTTTTTTCAGTTTTTTTCTCATTATTTCTTTCATATGAGCTGTCAGTTTTCACCATTATGTAAAATGCAGTGCCTAATAAGGGAAAGATCACATGATGAAAAAATATTACAGTATCATGTGGGCAAAAATAATGTGGAATTATGAATATTTTCAGAAAAACTATTAATATAAAAATTTTAATTTATAGTGTTTTGTTGGACGTTTTTTAGCCATGTAAATTACTTGCTACTAAATACTGTATTGTTGTCTAACTTCTATGAAAGTTGAGCTCTACTAACGTTTCCATTAAAATGCTTTCATTCCTTGACTCCAACAAGTGTCACTAGAGGGAGCTTTTACTGATTATACATGCATGCTGTCAAGGGCAAAAAGGATGAAAACTGCTTCTTACAGCTGACTGTAATGAATCATGAGTGCATAACATGGATAAAGTATCACTGAATTATGTCTTTTTGAAATTTTATTTTTGATTTATGAAAGCTAATGAGCTGGGGAGAAAGCCTGGGTCTGGCTTTCAAACAGTACACTAAGTTCTTGTGATTTATAGTTCTTGATAGAGTTGTTTCTCCTCTTTCTCTTTTGCTGTTTTATCCTTTTTCTTTTCACCCATTTTTGTAACTTCTACTCTTTAGCAGATTACTAGCTCATAATACTTTCTCCATATCTCTGTATCTTGCGAGACAAAGTTTTTAATCTTCTTGTGATTTTCAGTTCTCAGGGTTTTTTTAGAAAACATAGTGAAGCTCAACTATCTGTCTTGTGAGTCCCAAGTCCTTCACATCCTCTTTGACCAATGGAGCAATTTTGTGGCTTAATTATGTCATAATTATAAGGAAAAAATTATCCAGCTGGGAATCTTGATGCAGTTGTAACTCATTTGAAAGTTTGCCCTACTGGTCTCTTCTGTGTCCTCTCCATAGGGAATGTGAATCTTAATTCCTAGTTGGTTTGGAGTTTTTTATTGTGTTTTTCAAACACAGCAGATATTTCATCATACCAGGCATCCCTGGAAGCAATGTACTGAACTCTCTAGGATAGTTAGTTAATCTCTTGGAAGTTTTATCTTTTTGGGGGTTAGCCAACCCCTACGCATAAATATTTTTCTATTGATAACTTATCTCTCACTTTTGCAGTGATTTTCTTTTGCTCTGCTTGCAAAAGTAGCATCTGTGACAAAATCACATCTTCATGCTCTTGAAACAGCATAGTGATTTCATGAGACTTAATAAATATGAATTATTATTTAATGCCTCTAAACTTAAAGGGTATAAGCGTATTAATAGTAATATTCTGAGCTTATTAGTTGAATTATTGTCTGTTTCCTGCTTATACCTGTTCTGCCTTCCATTTTCCATTACACAGAAGTAATTTTCTTTTATCCACAGGCTATACAACAAATTCTCATAAAGACTGATCAGAACTGAAAAGAAGAAGGATTGTGAATTAATTGCTATGTAATCATGCCTGAAAACTGAAATATTGGCACTAGGCTGAAATCTACTCTCATTACTTCAGATAAACTGCAGTCTTCCCTTGAAGCCAATTACAATTCTTTGGTTTTGGAGTTGGAATTCAGCATTCTTCATGTCTATCTTTCAACAGGGCTGCAGAGAGCATTATCCCAAACATGCAGCATTCCCATTCATAAACTTAGGCTGGAAGCTGGCAGCAATCAATCTGGCTTTTCTGCAACAGGGAAATATCTCCAAGTATTTCCCTCATGCAATCGTTGAAGAGGAGGTGTGTTTTGGGAGGCACCTGTTGAGGCTAAGAATTTTCTCTTGATAAAATAGAAGCAAAAATGTTGGGCTGTCTCCCATATTGTTTTATTTTAACTTGAAATTTCTATGTGAAATGCTGCACAAAATTCATCTCTCAGTCAATACACTATCACATTTGGTCACAGAAGGAAATTGATTGGTAGAGACTGATTTACCTCAGTTGAAATTGCAATCCCAAACTCTAATCTTTTCAGGTACTAATCTTTTCAGCACTATTAAAAGACAATAGAAATTAGTAAGTCTCTTTATACATTACAGTAATTTCACACTGATAAGCTGCACCTATTTCACTGAAGAATCTAGGTGATCCCGGAAGTGCGGCTAATCACCAGGTGCAGCTTATTTATGGACAATTTCCAGTGAAATGCCAACCCAGAAGTCGAGCCGGCCGGGTGAGGAGCTGCTGCAGAGCCGCTGCCGGGTGGGTGGCAAGCTGGAGCCACTGGTGAGCGGGCGGCGAGCCACCGCCAGCTTCGAGCGCACGATGAGGGGGCGGCAGGCAGCCAGCTCCGCGCAGCATGGGGAGCCACTGCCGCTGCTGAGATGGAATGGAGCCACGGCAGCCAGCACCGGGGGCAGGAGTGCCAGGGCCCACGGCATGGGGAGGGCACCTGGGGCTGCATTTAAAGGCTTCACTGGTCTGTGAAAACTGTTTGCAAATTGAGCACCTGACAGCAAACCACGTGATTGCGCAATTCTGTTACTAACTCATTACTTTGTTGCACATGGATCCTCGCTTTTAAAAAAAAAGAAATGCAGCTTATCACCCGGTGCGGCTTATTTGTGGACAAATTCCATGGTCTTCCTGGCTACATGGAAGTGCAGCTTATAACCAGGTGTGGCTTATGAGTGTGAAATTACTGTACATAACTTTAAATTATTTTATGACCAGTAGCTCACCATTACCTCTAAACACAAAAGGACACAGACTCCTACAAGGATCAGTGAAGTCTTCCCATTACGATAAAAAAAAAATAAATCTTGTTTTATATGGGGATATAAAAAAAATCAGACATTTTAATGGCAAAAGTTTTTACTGGGAGTTTTGACATGTTTATCCAACAGCCCCTAGGACTCCTCAGAAAATATTTCTATAACCATTCCATGTTTTGAATAAATTTGGAACAGTGGTGACCTGAGCATGGTGCAACTGGTGTACTCTGTCATCGGGAAGAGGTGTTTGATGTGTTCTTGGCATTCCTTCTAAGGGTGCAATAAGTTTCCAAGTACCAAAAAATTACTGACATTGTTTCTGGGGTAAAAAATGGAAGCATAGGCTTCATGAGTTGTGACCTAGAAATGATATTTTGTAGGCAATACCCTCCATATTGCTCCATGGTAAACATTTTCTTTCCTAAACATTAAAGGAATGCTAAAAGCATTTTCAGGTGAGTAGAACCATTCTCGTAAGTGGTAGCTACTAAGTGTGATTTTTCTGTGCCTTATTGTTGCCAATACTGAAGTACAGTGTGTTTCTTCCCTGAATGTTTTGAATACATGTATTTTGTCATTATCAACACTACAAAAGGGAGTATTGATGATAAGACATTAGCTGAGAAATAACAAGAATTCAAGAAATTTGTCTCAGAAATAGCTGGCTCACAGACTAACAAGCAAACAGATTGACAGCTATATTTTAATATCATATAAAAAATAGAAGAACAAATAACACAGGAGAAATTTTTGCACTACCATGATACAAAAGATAATGCAGTGCATATGAATTGCGAATTAAGTAGAATGCAGTGTACCAATGCATTTTAAATTTATCTTTTTATTTGAAAACAAGAGGCCCTCTTTCTTTTAAATACCCCCAATAAAGAATTAGCAACTGGGCCAGTAAAACAGAGATATGAAGAAATTATTTGACAATTTAGCAGAGAATTCTGTTAATGAAGACAAATTGGAGGTCAGAATAATGCAATACATTTTCAAATGAAAAATACCTTTATCTCAGCAATTCAGATATGACCATACTACCTTTTCTTCTTTGAAATAACTGAAGAACACAGTTGATACCTTATTTAATGAACATTTTTCTCTAAATTCTTGCCTATGGAAAGATATATCAGTCTTTCCTTGCACTATTTTCCTGATACCCTTTTAAAATCTATTCTTCCTAATGTCACATGTGAAAAGTCGAAGCATGAAGATTGATCCATAGCTCTTCATTTATGATTTCTAAGCTTCAAATATCACATGATGGGCCTTGGAGTTGAAATTATTTCGGGGAATTTTGGCATAAGTCATACCAAAATTTTGCAGTCTTTGAGCAACCTGTGACAACAAACTTGAAAATAATTGCAGCCATTTTCATAAATGTGTGGGTATTGCATTTATAATTTCACAACATTAGTGGGCCGCCTTTCTTTATTTATTTCCTGGATTGATTGTTTTTTCGTATTTGATTACAGGCCATCATAAGGTGTCCATAGATGGGCCATAAAATTCACTGCAAGTTTTACTTCAATGTTTATTGCAAACTTCATTTTTCTGTATAACAGAAATGGAGGGGAAAATTGCAGACTTTTGCTTATAATAATGAAAATCAGAATTATACTGCCCTATTTGAAGCAGTTCCTATTTTTTTCTCAATAATATTTTACTGGTACACATATACAGGAAGAAAAACACCTATGTGCACGTGCTTCTAAGTGTATTTTATCAGCCAAACTAAAAGAAGATGTATGGGTGCTGGAAAAGGCTCATTAATCAAACAGCTGTTCTTTCAGTAATTATGAAATGTCCCTATTAAGCAGAAGTAGCGAGTCATTACAATATCCTCACTCGCCTTTTGGCTAAGATCAAGCATAGAATATCTTCTCATTAGGATAATGGATTTCAATAAAATGATATTCCATCATTCTCCATAAGGGAACAAAATGAACCTCTTTGGTTAACTGCAATCACTTAATCATTCATTATATCTTCCTCCAATCTAGTTCATTTATTTTTAAAAAAATTAATTCTTCACAAACTCAGCCTACTGTTCTGGCAAACTGCATTTAGCATAAAAGTTAACTTTATAAATTAAATTAAGAGTGGCTTAATAAAATTAATCCAGAAAGTAAAGCGAACAAAAGTAAAGAAGTATATAGCTTTGGGTTTTTTTAATGGATTTTTTTTTCAATTCAGGAAAGTGTTAATAGATACCAATTCTGTTACTTTTTAATTTCAGGAAAATTTATTGAGGAAAATTAGAGGTTCGTTGCATAAATTATTTAAACATTTTCATTGTTTTTTTCACTTGAATTTCATTTATATTGATTATTTCCCATTTGTTTTCAATACCTTTTGAATTCATTTTTCTGTAAACTAAAGATTTTAATTATACAGATGTGATTTTGACTTATTTATGGATTCAGAAGTGGGATAGAAAAAAAAAAGCTTGAAAAGCACCATTTTACTTGGCATATGATCCAAAAAAATTTATTATAGGAGATTTTCCTTATCCTGACTGGCTGTTCTTAATTCATAGCTGAATGAAAGGATTAAAACATTCTACCTTTTGCTTCAAGCTCTTTGCTGATCTTTACTTTGCCACTTATTCAGAGTTACCCTGTGTAATCTAGTCATCTGTAAAAGGACAAGGCGTAGCGTCTTCAGTGCATTGAGTAAGTCATTTGAGGTTTGATGAAAACTTTCAAATCCTGTTAGAGGCCAGTGTGTGAAGACTGTCTCATTGCAAAGCTGCATTATCACTGTGTTTATGATGATTGACAACACAGTACATTTAAACTTTTCTGCACACTTTTGAAAATGCAGATGTGAAGAGACTTTCATCTACTAAGCAGTATGATTTATGCTTTTACTGCCGATGCATATATGCAAAGAATGGCAATTTAAGAGATGTAGAAAAGAATGTGAATTCAGAGTAGTTCCCACACTTATTATGAAAAGTTCACATCACAAATTACTTGACATAGAAATGAGAAGTGAATCATCCAGTTCTACCATTGTTTTCAGGCATTGGTGTCAGACATTGGATTTGCATCCCAAGCTTGAATTTGAGGAAGTGCTGCCTAGAACAGGCAAGTAAAAAATGTTCCTGGCATCCCTGTGAGGTCTTTCCTCTCCTGACGCAGCTATTTAGGCAGCTCTTCTGTGCTCATTAAAGGGCAAGCAGAGGTCCTCTAAGATAAGGCCTTTGTGAGTATTTTTTGTTTCCTAAGAGGACATCACATTTGGGTTCCTTTGGTATCTCCTCCCTATTTCTTTCATAGAGGAGGATGGCCATTTGGAACATAGAATCGTTTGCACTGAAAGGGACTTCAACGATTACCTAGTCCCTACCTCCCTTCCACAGGCAGGGGCATCTTCCACGATAATTCCATGTTTCCTTTCATTGGGATCCCAAGAGGCTGTGTCAAAGAGAGATGAAATACAGACCTTCACAGATTTGTTCTGGGTATGAATATTATACTGAGGACAGGCAGTTAAAACTGGAAGTACAAAGCTTTGGATATAACTTTGTAGAATTGATCCTACAAATTTATTTGGTGTTCTTTAGTTGTCCCCAAATAGATGTGTAAAAACCCCAAGACTTAATGCCTCTACATGCATTTAGTCGACTCTATTGGTGTGAGTGTCCTTGGTGTCTCTGACAGTCAGTGCAGTCAGCTCTGATTAGCAGCATGGTGGTTGATCCAGGCCAGCTGCCAGGCATGCCCACCCTTCTGGGGAGAAATAAAGAAGAAGATGGTTGTGGGTCAAAATTAACACAGAGCAATCACTTGCTACCTCATGGGCAAAACATATTTGACTTGGGAAAACAAATCTATTTTATTGCTAATTAAAATAGAGGTGGATGTTGCAAAGAAATGAAACCTACAGCATAAAGTGCCTTTCCCTTTACCTCAGTCCCTCTTTTTTTTTTTCCCAGTTTTAAATTCACTCTTCTGACTCTTTTACCTCTTGACTGAGCAGCAGAGGAGAATGGAGAATAGTGGGCTCATTTGTCTTCTCTGCTGCACCTGGTCTCTCTGTTTCCCTGCTCTAGTGTGGGCTCCTCTCCATGGGACTAGGACCCTCCAAGGGAATCTGGCAGCCAGAATCTTCCTGTCCCTTTTCCTGTTCCCCCCTTGGGGCTCACAAGCTCACTTCTCACCCTTTTTTTCTTCATCTCTCACTTCTGACCAACGTTTTGATGGCCAGAGAGTCAGCAGACCCCTGCCGAGACCTGGGCAACTCCAACTGGTATGACTGGAAAGTCCTGCAAGTGATTCTGCATTGCAGTACTTATGTATGTATACAGACTTTCCAATGTATTTATAGGAGGCATCCTTTACTTTGAACATAATGGGAGTTCATGATCCAGACACAGGTAGTAAATTGTATGTTAGGAACTTGGTATTCAGATATCTGATTAAAATTGGAGGGAAGAGTCTATAATTATTAAACACCTTCATTTATCACATATGCTAATTTAACTGTGCTGCGTTCCTTTGTTGACATGCTGAGCATGTAGTAAGAATAAGGTTGTACAAAGCATAATTATCACATTCTCTTGGCCTTAAAAATGCCTCAGTTGTAGCTGAGCATGATAATGAAGATACAATAATAGATGCTGCTGCTGTCAATACTGTTTGCATTTGATAATTAGAAAAATCTAACAGCTTATATGTAAAAAATGCCATGTGAACAGCAGGATAAGCTGGATAGCTAAAGCTGTTGTAAAACATTTTAGCTTAAATTTCCACAGAACATTAAAATAAGGTAGGTGCGGTTATTTAAATCAGGAAGAGGAATACATTGACACACCACATATAAAAATCTGTCTTGTAAAACCCATATATATAGCATCTTTCTAGCCAGCTTTTAAGATTGATTAGACTACAATTCTCTTTAATGAGTGTTTCTTAATTCAAGAGTCTCTGATGAGACAAAAAAATACATGGGGAAAAGCTGTGGGTTTTTGAAAAAAAACCAACAAAAATAAGAAACACAAAACAAACAAACAAACCAAAACCAAAAAACAACACAAAACAACCAACAAAATCCAAAAACAAAACAAAAACAAACAAACAAAAAAACCCCTAAACCAAACCACCACTGACAACAACAAAAACAACAAAAGCAAAACAAACAAATAACAAAAAAACCCACCACCACGAAATTTTGGGAGCATGTGAAGCTACTTGGAATTGTAATACTTTCACAGTGAAAGGACACTTTGGTATATTAGCCCTACTTTTGATGAAGCTCTTTTAAAATAGTTTTTAATGCACAGTAAGTTCACAACTGGTTTTCCTACTTCTCAATTTCTTCTCTTCTGTTTCTATCCAAAGCTTTCTTCATCTTGTCCCAGTAACGCACCAGACAAGCATGAATAAGGCATAAGCTCTCTTTTGCTATAGATGGGAAAAATGTAGATGCTTAGTTACCAAAGACAGGTGGTAAAAAAGACAGGTGAATTCTGCCTGGGGTGATGCAAAGACTGGATGTAGAAGTGCAGCACCATCATTCTACCCTTTCTTTTCAATCTTTGCTGGTATGACAGAACCATAAAGAACTGAATTATCAACACTGATCAATATAGGCAGCCCATGTCCTTTGACTTGCACTTTAGAGTCTGGGTAGAACTTTTTTTTTTTTTTTTTTTTTTAATTGAGTAGCTCTTTGGAAATGTTCACAGTCTGTTTATTTTGTACAGGAGAAGACATACACATTTTTGCTTTTTAGGGGGAGGAGGCTGGCAATAAGTGAATTTCATTTAACCACAATTTTCTTTGTATGCTTTGGGAACCTGATATGTTGTACATTTCCTGTGATATTCTTAGGGCAGAGAAACTTAAGATAGAAACCTTTTCTCTCAGTATCAGTGTTTCAAGAGAGGAAATACAGCCAGAAAGTTTAATCTGAGTCTGGATCTCAAAATATTGGGGTCTTCTGTATCTCTTGTGTTTGCATCTCACTGTTTCATTTGACAACATGACTTGCTCAGGCAGTCTGAGAAATAGCAGTAGATGTTGTGCCTTTTTGATTGAATATCACCCTATAACAAACCAAAACCCACACACCGCTATGCAGTGGTAAATTGTTATCTATTCCTCTCTTCTACCCCTTTCAAACCAAATGATAAAAATTATTCATGGATGTCAGACCTACGACTAGTTTGGATTCCCTAAAAATGAAAGGAAAAGTACAAAATAAGAAGCAGATCACACAGTAACTTCTTTTATAAAATTTTACCTACACCTGTATCCCATGTGTCATTTACTAATATTACTTTTTTTAAAGAAATCTGAGCTGTTCTAAAATGTGGATACGTATTTTCCTGGTATGTGTCATGGTTTATGCACTTGAATATCACTTAAAGTTGTTTGAATTTTGCGTATGATTGTGCAATTTTTTATTATTCCTTCCTATACTCTTGTTAAGGATTAATAGCAGTTGAACCTGGCTTTCTTTGCATTGGAATTTTATTTGTTTTTTAAAAGAACATAGAAGGACCTGAAACACTCCACATCTCTATCCCCTCCCACTAACTATCAAACCATCATAGACCCTTACCATCTCCTCCAAGATTTTATTGTCTCCCATGAATGTAGAACTAAGAGTTAGAGTTTGGGCACACCACATTTTCTGGAACTAAAAACCAGGTGTCATCTTAAAACTGGAGATTGCACTTTTGACTGATATTTCTCACTTTAGCTATCCTATGTTTAAAAAAATGACCTGTCATTCATACAGATTTTTTAAAACATTTGCAATTTTCTTCTGCTGGCATTAAGTCACTTAGTTTAGACATTGACTTTAATCTCAAGTTTTACTTATTCTAGAAAACCATGAATCCAAACAGACTGACAAGGAGTCTGCTTGTGATGCTAGTTGCTCTGACCTGTCTCAGAAACAGGCATCCTATAAGTACTTTACACCTGTGAATTAAACATTCTTTTCTATCCAACTTGTAAGTCTATCAGAAAGAAAAATGTTCTATTCAGCTTCAGGTATACAAATTTATGGAAATCTTCACATTTTCATGTCATAATGGTGGGATATTTTTTTTGTTCTCTAGAGAAATAAATAATCATTCTGCATTCAAGCTCCATGGAATATGGTAAAACACACCTACAAAATGTGTGTTATGAAGCTACTGTCCTGAACTGATTTGTACCTTGTGCTGTTGCTTGTGTGCTTAAGGATCCTGAACACATTGGAAACAATTTGCAGATTTTTTTACCAGCATATGAAAACATTTGTTAGCCTGCTCTGATTTACAACTCTCTTTTCTTCAAGGTATTAGTGTAAGAAACTTTGGCCTCTAGTGTCAAAATTCACAGCCATGTTCTATAACTGGTTTGAGTTTCCCAGTATGCACAACAAGCCTTAGAGAATGCCATATCTCACAGGCTTGCTATAATGCAGCTTGCACTTTTCAGTCTACAATACAGAGAATTCAGAAACTTAAACTGTGTTCTTATTTTTCTATTATCAAATGATCCTCAATTTCTTTTGTTGTTGTTGTTATTCTTTCTTTCCTAGCAACATTTCTAGCCAGGATTTTGGGCCTAGAAAAACTGCAAAAGATATGAGCACAGTTTGGAAGCTTTTCTTCTCCTTCTTCTCCTTCTTCTCCTTCTTCTCCTTCTTCTCCTTCTTCTTCTCCTCCAATATGATTTACACATATGCCATATATACCTTACATTAATGTAAGTGCAAGGAAAATACAAAGTATTTTTTCTTTCACCTGCAAAAATACCTTTTTGAAATACTTTGTTGATGCTTTAGTGAAATCAATGCATTATGACAACTTAATAACTTTTGTCACTTGATACTTCTTCAGAAATGTGGGAAAGTGCTTTTTAACACAAGAGTTTGCAAAATGCAATCAGAGTTAATCCTCCCATGCATAAGCAACAGGAATTCAGAAAGCCAGTATTTCAGTCTTAGTTGAAGGCAAAAATCTTCAAATAAGAGGCAGGAAACAAAAGTTAGACTGTATTTGTTCTTTTGCACAGAGGAAAAGAATAATTTGTCAGTATAATATGGTTGCATTCATATATCACACACCTTTTGGCTTTTGCTTCCCTCATCACTTCTAACACTAGAAAAGTGATAAACAGTGAACTAATAGCTTGTGCTATAAATGAACTAATAGCTTCTGCCATAAATGTGACATTTTTCTCAAAAGGGTATATGAAGGTAAACATAATGGACAAACATGGAATTAATAATCCTTTTAAATAAAACCCTGATTTTAAGCTTAAGTGATTTTGCTTTCTGCTGTGCAAATTGAGAGACAATTCTCTGCTGCATAACCTGCTAATTTCTTCTTTGTTCCTCATCTAATGAAACACAGAATGTGCTTTGCATGCTTCATGGTATTAAATATTTTGTCTACCTAGTAGAAACAGAGTTTCTCCATAGCCATTGCAGGGAAAGTGTGGTTTTCTGGCAAGGCCTTCAGACGAATCTGCAGCCTTTGCTCTGAGCTAACCTTTTCACAAGAATTTTGTTAAGCATTTTAACCAATATGTGAGTAGGTAGATAGCCCATTACAGATAAAATATTTTGAACATGATTTTTGAAATTATTTTATATTAATTCTATACACTATAACAACTATTTTTCTGTACCTACGTTTGTTTGAGAATTAATGTTTGGTTTTCTGTGGAAGTGCTTTCATTCTTGAAGTGTCCAGCAATTTTAAAGTCACTATTTGCTTTGATCTCGCCTAGATTAGATAAAGCCTAGAATAACATCTCTAAATTCAGAACAATTATGTTGATAAAGAACTGCTGAATGTAAAGAGACCATTATAATAAGGAGGGCTTTGAGGGGAAAAAAAACGTATTTTGTTTTTGCTAGAGATAAAAGCTTAATTTTAGAGATGGAAACCTGCTAAAGCAATGATGAAAAGTAAAGCTGTTTGAGAGAAATGTTTAGAAAATTAGTTGTCATCATCAGTGTCTTATCTCTAGGTTCTGAAAAACAAACAAATCAAATTAAAACAAAAAAAACCCCAAACCCACCCACAAAAACAAATAACTTCCCCAAAACACTCAAACAAACCCAAACTCCCCCTCCCCCCCTCTGCTCACTCAATAAACAAAATATACCAGCTGATATAAAGTTGACTAAGGAGGAACATGGGATAGATAACTAATGGAATTACTCTAATTTAAATGAGATTTAACAAAATAAATTGTAAAGATTTTAATCTTTTTGTTGATCTTTTTATTCATCATTGTGAGTCCTTCTGCCTGCTACTCTAAAACTTCATGTGACCTTCACTCCAGGATTTTTCATATTTAATTCAAATATCAGTCTGTGAAAAATCACATGTACCTGCAAAGACACCTAAGCTGGAGCTTTGTTTGCTCTAAAGATTTTCAAAATCAGTTGTGAAAAGGTGAAGAGCTATATTTGCATGCCAGAAGGTTAATAACTGAAGAGGCATCTGAGGGTTGGATATACAAAAATATGGAAATATTCATGAGTTTTGCTTTGCATAGATTTGATAGCCTACTATTGCTTAAAATGGATTAAAGACAATTTAATGAAAGCCCAAGCCTTCTACCAGACAGACCGACTGACTGACTTTCAATCATTCCAGGTGCCACTGACCTGAGCAGCAGAGATTATTTAAATGAGCAAAAAAGAGGCAGGTTTCTCATACAACTCTGAGTTTCATAGGGTGAAAAACAGTTTACAAATGTGTTCATGAAAGACACAGTAACAAGGGTGGGAACATTTGGTGAATTCCCAGTGGACTGTGGCCTCTAAGTAGAACAAAGGCAATCCAGATGTGCTTTAGAGCGATGTAAAGACTTCTGCTGTCCACTCTCTTAAAAAAAAAAAAGTCTAAGCACAACCTCCAGCCAACATCTGCTGCCTAAGTACTCTTACTGTAGGTAAGCTTAGACACTCTAAAAAGAATATATTTGTTTTGGTTTTTTTAATTTAAAACTGAATTTTACTAAATGACAAAATAATGCACACATTTAATTTTGCTGTGCCGTTTTCTTTCTGGTTGTAAAAAACTAAATTAAATATCCATTTTGGTAAATGAAGAATGTAAAGGGATACATTTGTGAAAAATTGATTTAGGCAAATTTTTGATACAATTTTCTATTTTCCCTTTGTGAGAAGTTGAAATTTTGATAAATTTTAATTTCAGAAGGCTGGTTTGTATACATTTACACTTACAATTATTCCATACTGAATAATTTAATTAAAAATAAATCCTAATATCTCTGGGTAAGTTGTAAATCACAGTAATTAATGAAGTTATCTTTAACCCTTTTCTCAATTTTAGTGGTTAAAGAGAGAAGCTTGGAGAGTACTGTGGATTATGCTGTATGCCACTTGATGATAGCAATGCATCCAGAAATGTCTCATAGTAGTCATATAGTACATTGCATATTGATACAATTCTTATGATATTTTCATTTCTAGTGTTTCCCAAGGATGTTTTAAAAAGTTTATTAAAAATTTCTCAAACCAAGAAAGTTTTCTTACCTATTAATAGTCTGGGCTTTGTAATGGAATAAGATAGCAATCTATAGGAATCAAAACTTCTAGCCATAGCATGACTTTTAAGATTTATAAGTCATTGGCTACTCTAAAAACTGGTCAATAGGTATCAGAAATGAAGTTCAGGTAAAAAGATACTTTGGAAGACCTTGTAAAGTACTGTCTTTGGGCATCCACGTGCACTTTTAGAAATGTCCCTGAAGATGTATCCAGTATTGCCCAAAGCTGAATTCCTGATTCAGAACCAGAACAAAGAATCAGATGTCGCTGTCTGTCTGCTGCTCTGAGCAAAGTAACCACTATAAAAAAACCCCAAAAACATTACCTGAGACTTTTTCCTTTCCTACAGAGCTCTAAAGAAAGACTTGATATAAGCTTCAAACAAGTACAATCATTTCACCACTACAAGACGCACCAGATTATGAGGCGCACTTCCGGGTGACAGCAAATTTCCAACCTTTTTCCATATATAAGGCACATTAGATTATAAGGCACAACTTTTTTTTGCAGCAAGAATCCATGCACAACTTTCGCAAACTAACAAGTTAGTAATGGAATCACACAATCATGGGGTTTACTGGTAGGTGCTCAATTTGAAAGCAATTTTCACAGATCGGCTTAGCCTTTAAATGCAGCCTAAAAAGAATCAAAACACTAAAAAAAAATACAGAGAAAAATCACTCACTTTTATTAAACTTTTAACCAGCTTCATTTTTCAGTTGGCTCTATAAATCTCCCGTGAAACCTTCGAACTCTTTGTCCTCCGTATCGGAAATCATCAATTGCACAGTGACAGCATCCAGCAAACCCGAACCTGCATCGCCCATATCTTCTTTGTCAGAGTTATCACTTTCGGTACTGTCGATGCCGTCGCTAGTCAGTCCAGGAATGATGTCGGCCTTCACGAACCCTTGGATGACAGTTCTGGAAGTTCCTTTATGCCAGGCATCCGCTATCCACTGGCACACAGTGGCATTACTTGCCCTGCGTAGCCTCCCGGTCTTCGTGAAGGAGTGCTCTCATGCGACCATCCAGTTTTCCCATGTAATTCTCAGTTTCACCTTGAAGGAATGAATTACACTTATGTCCAGTGGTTGCACTTCTTTGGTGAAACTACCTGGTATAACAGCAAGCTCTGAGTTGGTCTTTTTCACCAGGCTTTCACAGTTTCTGTTTTGTGGGCACACATCGAATCAAAAACCAGCAGGTCTCTGAACGTAAACGTGTGCTAGCCAAATCTTCATTATCTCTTCATCCATCCATCCTTTTAGATTCCCTGCAACAATTATTTCAGCTAGAAATGTTTCTTTAGGCAATGTTTTTCATTTAAAAATTACCATTGGGGTAATTTCCGCCCATTGGACAAAACACCAAGAACTACAGTAAACGATGTCTTTTCGTTTCCTGTGGTGTGAATTGAAACCGTGGATGTTCCGGTTCTGCCGATAGTTCGGTTCAGCGGCATATCAAAGGTGAGCAGGACTTCATCCATGTTGATCTTGTGCTCTGGCTGTATATTTTTTTCAGATATCTTGCTTTTGCAGTAACTGCAGAAGTTCACCACCTTTTCCTCATAATCCACCAGCAGCTGCTGAGAAACCATAGTCCTTATATGGATGAAGAGCTGATGTCATTTCATGAAATGAAAGCACCAAAAAGGCCCTGCATTAAAGTCTTTTATATCCATTTCATTTGCCATTGCTTTGGCTTTCATCCGAATGGTGACAGTTGAGAAGTCTCTGCCAGCTGCTCTTTGTTCAGAAATCCAACTGTAAAGTCTGTCTTCATGTCCCGGCCATCTCACTTTATTCCCGCAGAAGCTTTTCTTTGTCTTCTTTGCAAGATGTAGCTCATCTTCTTGCTGTCTCCATTTCTGCACCATGGACTCATTAATGTTGAATTCTCTAACTGCAGATCTATTTCCATGTTCTTTTGCATGGTTGATTGCTTTCAATCTAAAATCTGCATCGTAAGCAAGTCTCCTTTGTGGTGGAACCATTTTGAAGTCACTCCTCCCCTGAGAAACGGCTTCATCAACAGCTAGGCAAGAAGCTTCTCTCTGACTGGTTTATCATGGTCAGAAACACGCGATTCATCTAAATCGCCATAGCCACACAATCCTGTAATCTAAGCTATGTAGGTGAATCAAGGCAAGAAGCTTTTCCCTGATTGGTTTATCGTGGTCAGAAACGCGCGATTCGTCGAAATCGCCACGGCCAAACAATCCCGTACTCTAAACAACATAGGCGAATGGACTGCAACCCATTTTTGCTTGGGAAAGATGCGGCGCATTTCTGGGTGTCAGCAAATTTCCAAACTTTTTCCATAAATAAGGCACACCGGATTATAAGGTGCACTTCCGGGTTTCAATCAAATTTTAGGCTTTAAGGTGCGCCTTATAGTCGTGAAATTACTGTAACATTAATGCTTAAGGTTTATGTGAAGACCACCAAATTAATGTAATTTATGGCTTTACCTTGGAGTGGGAAAAAGGGCTGCTACATTTTCTTTCCAGCAGCAGCTAGCCTTTTGAGCAACAATGTCTTATCTCTACTGATAGTATGGAACTTGAAGTGGAATATGAAATATCCCAGGCGATCAATATGAGCTGCTCTAATCTTTTAGATTAGAGTTGAGCTTGAGCAATACCTGCAGAAAAGTTTCAGTGACACGTGGGCTCATTTGCTCATGAAGCTGAATGTGGATTTGGCTCCACCAAGAGTGTTGTGTGAAATGTCAGTCATGTGGAGAATCTTCCAGCTTCTGCAACATAGAAAATAGGTGGGGCAGAAGAGAGTGAAAAATTAAGCTTCTACTCTAGCAACTATCATCCCTATTTAGTACTTAGATAAAGAGGCCCAAGAAACTTGGGGAGGAGTAATGCTAGCTTGCTATCCTAAGAAGGAGAAAAAGAAAGTAGCAATATGTGGTACATTTTCTTTAAACTGCATTCCAAGACAAGAAAAGAACAATAAAACATACAAAAGGCAGAGGGTTGTTTGTTTGAACTACCCTGAATGTATCAAAGGCTGGTACCTTTGGCAAATATACCTGACAGGCAAATATTTGCTTTCTCCGTAAGAGTAGGTTGTCTTTGATAAACTCTTCACTGATTTCTTTCTGACTTTAGTACTTGAGAGCATGAGGTATATTCTACTTGGCTTTTTTCAGCCATTAGCTGCATTCCTGTCACACATGATCTGAGGTATGGATACAGAAATGTCATACCAGGCAGCAGGGTTTTGACACAGGGCGCAGGTAGAAATTAAACTTGTGACAGCCTGTGCTGCTTTGAAGTATCTCCTGTTTTTTGGCTTGCATCACTTTAAAAGTTCATTTGAAATAGTGTATAAAATATTCTAGCAGCTTGTGCTTATTTATTTCTACTCTTTGGGGAGACATAGGCTTGTGAATTAAACTTGATATATTCTAACATTCATTTTGGATTATAAAACCTGCCTATGCTATGTGGAAAGTGAGGCTGTCTCAGCATAATAATACAGTGCAATCCAAACCAGCTGCATTAATATTCCTGTTGGTTGTCATTGGAGATATGCCAGTTCCCATATGTACTCACCCACCTTTCAAAGTGCCCTTGCAATCTCATGACTGCTTTTCAGGAGTGCTTGGTGGCTTATTCTTCCTCCACAGCACACTACAGTGAAATTACATATTCAAATTGGAAGCGAAAAATGTGCTTAGGATAACTAGCATTTAGCACACAGTACAAATTAAACCCAGATGATATTATTCTCTCCCTTGCGCCCTAACATTTATCTTGGAATTCATATTTAAAGCAGGAGTCTTTTGCATTACAAGTAAAGATTGAAATTGCTTATAACCATTTTTTTCCTACACTTGACAGGCATTCTTGTATAATTAATGAGCTAGATATACTGTTAATAGTTCAGATTTTGTGGTTTGTATTGTAAATGTTCTGTTTGTCTAGTGTAAAAGAGAACTGATTAGGACTTTTGGTTAGAGAGTCAGAGCTTGGGATATTTCTTGTCTATGATATTTTTTCCAGTGCTGATGCAAATTGAATCATCTCTTTGATCTTCTGTGAGCAATTTATTATGGTTATTTTTAATTCAGAACACAATAATGACATTGAAGTCATTTCCCTTTTTGAATCTATGTTTTTAAGAACCTGTGAGTTCCTAATTTCTGAAATACACATATGGAGCTTTTATAAATAAAGTTTTTATTTGTGGCATGTTTATGTCTTAGATCTATGCTTCAGCAAAGTTATTGTCTTAGAC
>VRYO01000406.1:1574563-1662717 GCA_009812075.1 Sialia sialis
AGTGCACAGCACACTTTATTTCAATGATCTTTATGTCTTGAGGAATTTGAAGATTGGAGATTGTGTATGTTTTGCATTGGTGTTTAATGACTTTAGGTGGCCTTCATTTCATTTATCAAATTATTGCAATCTCAAGATGACTTGTTTTTGATGGACATACGCTAGTTTTTGCCCTCTGAATAAGGAAGTCAGAGTATCAAATGTCATCATACCTATGACAAAGTTACCAGTTCTCTTGATCTAAACAGAATACAGTGGAGTGGAGTGGAAGAGTCTTTCTTTCTTCAAAAAGTTAACATTTAAATGGACCTAAGCCGCCTTGGCCGTTAATATATCACTTGGATAAATGGTATGGAGGAGAGTATATTCTTTGCTGCTGCGATGCTGGCAGGAGAGTGTGCTCTGTAATTGATTAACAGGGCACAGTGCATTGACTTATATGGGGAAGGCTATTATATCTCAGTAACAGGAAGGTATATATGATTCTGGTTACAGTAAGTAAAAAATTGGATTCTGCAGGAAGTCACTAAAACTGCTGGAATGTTGTAATAAATCTGCAGAGACTCCATTTTCTTCATGAAGAAAAGCCAATTCTTTATTCACACAACTCATTTTATACCATTTTTACAGACCTCGTGTGCAACTTCAATTGGTTAATAGCTTTCTTGCCAATTGCTCTATTGCTCTATTGCTCTATTGGTTTGTCTATCAAATCTCTATTCTTGAATTGTTTACATACTTCTTCACAGATTCTCATGGGACACATCCATTGTTTACCGAGGTGCAGTTGATTTTCACCCAGGAATAGTTTGTTGTGTTAATGAATTCTCATTCCCAAGACTGTTTCCACATGGAAACTTGCAAGCCACTTAGTTTATAAGAAGTGACAAGCCAGCTATTAATTTAGCAGAGCAAGGCCTGATTTTATAAGGCCTTTCTTTTATAATTCTTCTATCTGTCTATGGCACTGGAAGAACAAAATGTTCCCAAGGATTTTTTTTTTCCTCCTAAATCTGTGGTATAACAGTATTTCATATTCTGATGGAAGTTTAAATAGTGTAATATATTTAGCAAAATCTTCATACGGGGCTAAAAATATTAGCTAATATAGGCAGGCCTGTAACATTTGTTCTGTTGGACCTAAACTCATGAGTTAATGATGAGATGCAATAACTTTAAAGTCTATTAATCTGAAATATAATCCCTCCCTATAATTCATACACCTTTATGGTGAATTTCCCATTTTCCTAAATGAGCAGGCAGATTGGGAGGTTTGTTTTTTTTTTTAAAAACAATGATTTTTTTTCCTTATTAGTTGGTATGTCAAAATAGATATAGGACAGGATTACAGTTCTAAACAAAAATTAAGACAAATGGTATCAACATGAGGTTTTTTTCCTAGCCCCCACCACAGTATTGATGATTACAACCAAATTAAGAAATTACAGGGCTCAGATTAAATACATCAGAAGCACATCACATGAAGCATATTCACAATATGTCTGTCTGTAAAAACTGTGACCAGTGGTAAATAGAGGGATGCCCCCTGTAGGATTTTTATTTTTTTATATTCTACTAAGTCAAGCTCCTCTGTCTTATTGTTTAGAATCCAAGAATATGGGTTAGTGAAACAGACATAAGGCAGACTATTAATGATTTAGAAACTAGTATTCATTCCAAATAAATTTTCCATATTTCCTTCTGTGCATCTTCAGTGGTTGCACAAATATAACAGCTGTCAAATTAAAAGGAGGGGATTTTCTCAATAGCTACTGGAACCAGTGAAAGATCTGAAGTTTTGATGAGCTTCTGTTGTTGGGAGAGGCTTTTTTCATCTGTCGTATCTTTTCTGAGCACAGTGCCAAAAATCTATGTTTATTTCTGTTGCAGAAATGAAGAGTTTGATCACATTTTTAAAATAACTTTTAAAAAGTTTATTTATGTTTTAAGATAGATCTTTTATTTCACAATATTACTATAGTAAGCAGCAGACTCACATTATATTGGCAATAAATCAAATTACATAAGATGAACACATTTTCTGTAGTGAAGTTTTTATAATCCCAGTACTTTTCCAGGAAGATGTAAGTTTTTCCTCCCACCCCAGTTTGAAGCTGTGGGTGGCAAAAAACGGTATAAACCTAACAATTTACTTTACAAAATATATTTTAAAGCCCTCGGGAAACAGAACAAAGGTGCATGTTCAAGCTTAGCTTTCATTACTGATGAGAATATGTTTTTTTCCTTGAGGGTAAATATAATGTAATATAAGCATATGCAAATTATTTAAAGAGATTTTTTTATGCACTTTAAAAAAATCCTGATTGTGTGTTGTTCTGCTTTTAAATGTTTCATTACGTTTTACCTGGACAACAGGATTAATGGCAAATGCCTTCAAGTCTCTAGCTAGGTAATGCTAAAAAAGAGATGTCAGCACAAGAAGTTTGCAGTGCAAAAGTTATTATGATCTACAGAAAATAAATCGATAGATAAAGAAATACTTCAGAAAAACTTTGTCAAGTAGTTCTACATTTATATGATTATGGCACTTCAGACAAAAATTGGCAATTACAGCTCACTTCTACTCTTAGCTCAAACCTTGTACCTCTTTGACTGAAACGAAAGCAACCTGGCACCCAGGATGTGAAAGCACAGCTCTTTCCTCTGTGCCGTATTGCTGCTCCCAGGCCGAGGTGTGAGCAACCCCGGTGTGGCTAAGGAGGTGTGGCGTGAGGGGCACCTGGATGTAGGCTTGTGACCAAATGTGCTGCTCTGCTGCAGCCAAAGCAGAGGAAGGAAATTGATCTTTCTGGTTTGTGGTATAAGCAATAATGTTTCAAACCATTTATCTTCCCTTGTCAAAATTCCATCATTAAATACTAAGGTAGTGAACTTAAACATCATTGGACCTATCCTTTAATTCAGTCCAAAGCAGCTGCCCTTTACTCTTGCTTGTGCTAGTGTGAATTTTTTTCCCTTAATGTTTGTTAACTTGGAGATTTGTAAAGGGCATTTATTTTCTTTGTTAAATGTCAAAATGCTGATTCCTGAATGAATGTTCTTTTGTATTTCTGTACTTCGTTTTCTATTCTCGTGAAAGCAATTTTATTTTCCACTACATAAGACTGCACATTTTAAGAGAACTGCGTTATATATTACTTGACTCACTCAGGATCCCTTTTTTTTTTCCTCTTAAAGTTCTTCAGAACGTAGGATTAATTTGGTCTTCATGTGTGATCCAGTCTGACCAAACTACTGTTTTTTAATTGTACCAAAAACTAGGTCTTGTGGCTGAACATTAAGCACACTGCTTATGCACATTTAGACCTATTATGGATCACCTATGGTGATCTAATGCTTTCTAGATACATAAATTGAGGGTATTTCCACTTACAGCAGAGATTGTGCTGCAGTGCACATGTTTTTAAAAGACGGGTTAGATGTACTGTTGTAGGCTAAGGCTTTTTTTCATTTTACCTGTGATGTAAATGAGTAATTTAAGCTGCACATTTCTCCTATATGGTGAAATACCTACAAAAAAACTCCACAAAAGGCAGTACATTAATTAAGTATTTCAAAAATACTGAGCTGATTCTCTTAATTCTAATTTTATCATACAAAATATGAACATTTGTTTTACAGCTTTTTCTTCATTAGGAAGGCTAAGATTTTTATTTTGGGCTTTTCCATTTTAGATGCTAATACCAAATTAGTCTTCTTTATAACAGGGTAAAATGGAAGTGAAGTACTCCAATGAATTATAGAGATTAGTTAGCATAGATTTTTTTCAGTGAAACTGTTGTATCTGGTAATTTCTAGGTATTCATACATGATCCCTAATTAATTTTCCTTTTTTTTAGTATCAGATTTATCAGAACTTGTGTTACAGAAATGAAAATATGTATCTTATCTACTTCTTAGAAAGCTGTCATGATAATACTTTTTATTAGCACTAGCTTTTTGTGTCACCAAAAACATCCCACATATATCATATATCATATATTTTTGTTCAACTGCTGTATCCCTAAGGAGGCTGATGGTTCATGGTTAGATATTACCACTACCTTATTTTGTCAATGGTTGAAGTCTTTATTTTATCATGTCAGTGTATGTGGGGGGCGGGGGTGGGGGGAGGCAGTTTGTGAGTTTTGTTGTGGTTTTTGAGATTTTTGTTTGCCTTGTGCATTTGTGTTTGCAGGAGTTTTTTCTTGAAAAGCTCGGGTGTATCTACATGAATTCCACCTGTACAAAAATAACAAGGATGTGTTATCACCCGGAGGGAGGAAAAAAGGGCACACTGTCATTTAATACGTATGAATAACTAAGAGCATAAAGTGAATCTCTTTTCTTCTGTTTCAGAAAAGTGTGACGAACCTCTGATCTCAGCATTACCCCATTCCTCCTTCAGCAGTTCATCATCCATGACAAGCAGCTATGTGCCAGGGTATGCCAAGTTAAACAAGCGAGGAGGTAAGGGGCATTCTCAACCTTAATGTTTGGATATTTCAAAAAGTGATTAATGATATTTTTAATGTGAAAATGTGTTTTATGTGGAATACTATTGCTTACGCTTGTTTGAGCAGACTGTTTTTATGAACTGAATTAATTTCTCTTTCATTCTATGGGACAGTAGTTTCTCTGCAGGGAGAAGGGTGCTACCATTAACGTGTAGCAGCACGGGCCACATGCCTGATGTCAATGGACTCATACAGTACAGCTGCATAATTGACTTCACATAAAATGATATACCTGTCTTTGCTGGGTAAATGAGCATTTGCAAGGTCATGGTTGGAGCAAAAATAAATTAGCTATGATATGATTTGTTGATGTCACTTTTTTCCTCCTCAGCAATGACTGCTGTCATTCAGGGTGTTTTCTATCACCACAGGGACTTTGGCTTTTGCATATATATCTGCAATGTAATGAGTATCTGTAATACTTCTTTGTTCAGATGTAACGAAGCTGCCTCAGAATTGGTTGTTGGAAGACCAGGTGCATAAATTTGATGGCCTACCTTGTTTAATGACACTGAGGCACCATCGCCCATCAACAAACAGTGCTGGTAGCACTGCCAGCTGTCTGGAGGTCATCATGTAGGAAGGGATGAGCTGGGTCTAATGTGAAGTCAGGAAGCATAATCTGCAAGTGGGGAAGAATATGGAGTGATTCAAGTTGTGGATATTCTTATGATGTGGCTCAGGTAGAACCTGGAGGCTGAAATGGGACCCCCAGGCTCACTGGCTGGGTGAGTGGGTTCTTCACTGGGTAATGCAATTCTTCCTGTTGGTACCCTCAGAGCCCTGACACAGACCTTGGTTTAATGGTCTGCAGCTGTATATTTTGTTTTACACGTGTGGAATTCTTGCTCTTTGATCTCTTTATTTCCTTCTTTGTTTTTTTCTTTTTTTTTCTTCTTTGTTCTCTAAAATCAACTTTAGCCAGGTCTCAGAGTTACTTTCTTATAATGACTAGTAATTGTAATAGTGAGTTACTTATAGTCCAGCTTCCTCTGATGTCAACCTGTGCCTATACATTTAGTACCTCCTCTATCATCCCATGATTGTGGTCCTTTACCCTACATTTTTATACAAAGACAGTTTATTCTCTGCAGAATAAGTATGATAGGTACAGAAATATATCAAAATTATTATAACGGTAGACTCTAGCCCATGCAATCACACAGTTAAGTTAAATGTAAAACAGATTAGGTTATATTACTGATTGTTAAAGAATTGCAATTGCAACTAAGTGAGCTAAACAGAAGTCAAAGACTAGCTTATAGAAAATAAACAAAACTGATGAGCTCTAGTGCTATAGGCCTGAGGATCTGATGCAAAGCCTGTGGCCAGACAGGACCATAGGCAATTTCTTTGGTTTTGGGCCTGCAAACTAGCAGATAACATGGTTTGTTTCTTCTGAATGAGAACGGATGCTGTTTTTTGCTGGTTGTTGCCTTTTATTTCAGTGCTCCATGTATTTTGTTACATGCCTTTTGTGGTTCTCAGACTTTCTGTTGCAGCATGTTCAAATGCGTGCTTTGGGATGCTGACAGGTCCCTTCAGTTGTGTCTTGAAATGTTCATTAGATGAAGGGAGTGGTGCTTCAATCCGAAAACACTGCTCTTTGTTTAGGTTGAATTCTGTTGTACGACTATGCCCATTCCTGTTCTATTCCCTGTTATAAGTTTAAAAAAAGAACACTAGAACCCTTTAATAAAATACAACTTAGCATGAGCATGGTTGTTTTTAGATTAATATTTCTCCTTTTAGTTTACCAGACTATTTATTCTGTTCTAAGTGAAAGGCAGATTGACATTTGGAATTTAATTTTTTCTTTTAATTATATTCACCCTTCCCTTCCTTATCCTTATAATCACTACAGTGCAGTTTCTTTTAATGATATTTCTTTAGCAGTATGGATCAGTGCTGTCATTAATCAAACACTGGCTTCATTTCCTCATTGGCAATTTAGCTGCATCTCTTTGTTTAAATAGCAACTTTGCTAGATTGTTGTCATCCATCTCTTACTACCTATGAAGCATAGCACAAATACTTTTCAAAACTGAAGCTCTATGTACCTGAATAAATATGATTTTCCTAATCCTACGGGCAGTAAAAATACTGCAGAATTCAGGAGTGTATTTAACACAGGAATTTGTCGGTCTATCTTTATGCTTCTGCAAGTGATGGAAACTACCACAGTTTTAATACTGAGCTATTTTACAACTTCATGGAATTACAGATATTGCTAATCAAACCAGTAATAAGTGAATCCAATTTTTTTTCTCTCCAAGGAGTCATTATCAGCTAATAGATTCCCAAATCAAATGTGCTATTTAAACCACACTGTGCTCAAGTCATTAAATGGAAAGACTCCCCCTCCTCTAGCCTCAGACCCTTTAAATTAAAGAAATGCACATTTGAAAATTCTACTCTCAAACGCAATTATTTTTCTTTCCTGTTTTCATGGCACTTCACTCCAGACTGGCAAAACACTTTATTTGAATAGGTAGTATATTTTATTCCATTGATTAAGATACTGATTCACTTAATAGCCACATCATGTTATTAAGAATGTTGAAGTCATCACTATAGTTGTTGTGGCTCAGTTTCCTGCTATAAATGTTGCAATTGGAAGGATGCACACCAAAAAGAATTTAATATTTTCAGCAGTTTTTAAGAGGCTTCAAAGGGGAAAATATCCATTAATTTACTCTAGTGTTTGATAACACTTCATTTGCAAATCCTGTAACTAGTGATTTATGCAAATAGATTTAAATCTTTGTGAAATGTTGTTGATCTGGAAATCGCCAGGGTGTAAACATAGGGTGGGTTTCTGTGTCAGTTTGTGAAAATATTTTGCATTTTCCATATCTATCTACTTAGACAGCTGAAAGCCTTCAACTTATAAGTTAGTATGCATACTTTTTTCAAAGGAAATGCAAATTTGGTGGATAGAAATTTGATTAGAAATGTTAAATGCTCCAAATCAATTTACTTGGTGGTTCTTCTGCATTGCCCCTTGTTCCTGTTCTCAACCTTATTTCTTGTTAAACAAGGAGAAGTGTCCTGGGGGTTTTTCTGGGGGGGTGGAGGGGCCGATGAAAAGGGTGAAAATTGTCACCTTTTTAGAGGGGTGAAAATTTTCATTATAAGAAAAATTGCTGATTGTAGAAACAAATATTTAGTGTTTAGCTACAAGTCTCTCAGTGTCTTGCGCATTCATACCAATACATATTAAAGTTTCCATGTTTCCACAATTTCCATGTCAGTTAATAAGAATCTTTGATTTATATGATCATTACAACTGTGAATCTCTATTTCCTTTATCACAGAGAGCCAAATACTTGGACATACAATGCAAGCCTTCATTTTATACCAGCTCTCCCATTCATGAACCACCAAAGCCAGTCTCATGGGATCCTCTCCTTCATCTGCCTTCTTGGGTACTTTTAATCATAGCAGCTGATAAAAGCAACCAAAAAACTTTCATTTTATTATCATGCAAAGAAGTAGGGAACAAGAAGGCTCCAGAAAATACTGACAAATTAGTTTTTTTTCTTTGCGAGCAACTATACCACTACTAGATATGCTACTACTAATAAGTGGGTTTAACTGGACTTAATGCTGGACAAGGGAAGTGCTTTTATCCCCATCAAACCTGCATAGAAAATGGGGTGAAGATACTTTGAAATTCAGCTGTGACAAAACTTCCGTGGAGAGAGAAGGATGCATTGAATTTGGCAGTGAATGTAGGTTGGCACAGGTAGTGTGGTGGCTCCTGAGTAATGTTAAAGGCTTATAAGCACAGACTTGCACTTAAGAATTTAAACAGTACTGAATTAGCAGCTGTTCAGACAAAGCTGGATGTAGTCAGTTTCTATTCTTTTGGCAGTAAGGGGATATTTCATTTTAAGCAACTAAGTCTTAATACTCTACTGCATCATAGTGTTTAGCATATTTTTCATTCTAATTTTAAAGTTGTGTGCTGTTTTGTGCTAGCATAACAAAGGTACAGATTAGTTTTGAAATGCCTTTAATTTATGTGAGGGAGAAAAGCACACAAGAGGAGAAATTTTAATGGTTTTTCTTTTTTTGTGTCTCTCACTGTCACTTTTATCTATATATATGCAAACGTGAAATCTTTCAACTCTCTGAAATCCTATAACTTTCTGCTTTGGATGGACGTCTTAAGAAAAAAAAACATTTGAGTTTTCTGTCAATTATTAGCTCAGATTCTCCTCCTGTGTAAACTATACAATTCCAAGTATATTAAATGATACAATTATATATATATTTATTAAAGAATATGAGGATGCATTATTGTTGAAAAAAATTAATTTTGCTTTCTAAAATGACTGATACTGGAGTCAACACAATTGGCACATAAATATATGCTGTTAAGTCATTGACTGATCAAATTTTAACTGGAATCTAGTTAGTAGACTTTTGAAAAAGATTACATTTCCTTCCATTTTTGTAGTACTTGTTTTCCCACAAAAGTCTACATTGCTTCCACCTTAGTAGATAAAGAGGCATCAGAGAAAAAAAGAACTTTCAATAAATTCATTGTAGAGCTTTTTAGAATCTATCCTCAGTAACTTTTTCATATGTGATGTCAAGGTGATAAGGTCTAACATCTTATGACCTGCCATCAATAGGATTAATGGACTGCATCACATCATGAGAAGGATTCTTAGCATGCGTTTGATATAATGCATTATCAATCTTCCTTTTCATGGTCCCCAGGCTATTAGACCCTATACTTCTCACTAGTACAAGAATTAATGCTGCCTATCATCCGTCTCATACCATTTTAATTTAGGGAAGAAATTCTACATTATTTCAACATAATGTAATGTTATGTAATAGAATTGGAAGCTGCTTAAAACTGAGCGGAGTCTCGAAACTTCAGAAGTTATCCCAGCAGACAGTGAAAGTATGAAGGTCATAATGAATTTTTGGATATGTGGAAATTATCTTTTGCACAATGGAATAAAAAGAGGAAATTGGGCACCCAAGGGTTCTCTTTTAAGTCCAGTATTAGCAGAGAATCTGATGCTACCAATGAAATTGATTACATAATATGAAAGGAAGTTTCTGTAAAGCAGCTGATGTTCAAAAAACAGTCCTTCTAGAACCACTGTGTAACTTGTATCTAGACTTTCAGGTTCCTTTTTAATCAGTGTGTTGACCTTGGCCTGTTATCATAGTTATTAATGTGACTATAAAAAAGAGCATCAGAAATTTTAATTATTGGCACAGGTGTAATTGTCACAAGGTTTTTCTTCTCAGTGGAGTTTTAAATTCTGCCTTCTGTGTGGAAGATGCATGAATTTATCTATAATGGGATATGATTCTTTTATTCTCCAGATATTTCCAGTAAATCAATCAGATCTGTGGCCATAATTCTACTAAAAAATGTGAAGATGCTTGTTAGATACTTGCCTTTGAAGGATTCTAGGGACACCTAGCCTAGGCTCTTTTTACTTTCACTTTTAAAATCTCCAATCCTATAACGAAAATCACTACGTCTTCAGTTGTGTGTTACTATTGTATAATGGAATGTAAGAAGGATTTTATGTATTTTTCCTTTCAGCAAAGTGAATGTGGAAGGGATAGTTACCATTAGCCTGGATTATGTGAGCAGTCTGGGCTGTACCTTTACAGGCATTGCCAGGAATTTAGTTTGGTTATGCATTTTAAAGTAAGGAGGTACTCCCTCTGGTCTAACACTTGTCCAAATGAACAGTATGGGGTTAGCACACACACTGTAGCTCATCACCTTAAGTACTGCAACCTCATTGTGTTGACGAGAACATCTTTGAGCTGACTAGGAATACCTTATACAACACAACTCATTGTATTTTAATAAAAACCCTCTTAGGAAAAAGTTATGGAGTTCACTATCCAGGCTACAGTATATATTATCTTTTGTAAGTAGACGAGATCCTGAAAGTAATGTACAGAGCAGCATAAGAGAGCTGTTAAATCATGAGAGAGTAGTATCACCCATTTAGCTTTTGTCTGTAAGAGAGCTCTTGCTGAGCTAAATCATTAAAATATGGATGCCTTTTAAAAAGTAAATAGGCTGCAGTTCTCTTTCTGTAAATATGTGCTTTAGATAAACACAAGTTTTACAGTCCACTTCAGTATGTTTGCTGAAACCATCTCATGAACAGTGTAGATCAAACTAGGTCTTCAGAAGTCAGGACAAATTTATAGCCCTTATTTGTTAAATAATTACAGTAAATTCACTATTATAAGCCGCACCTTTTTCATTGAAGAATCCAGCCTACCCCAGTAGTGCAGCTTATATTCAGGTGCGGCTTATCTATGGACAAATCCCAGTGAAATGCCAACCCGGAAGTGAGAGCTGGCTGGGGAGGGTGCCTGGGGCTGCCTTTAAAGGCTTTGCTGGTCCATGAAAACTGTTGCAACTTGAGCACCTGACACCAAACCCTGCGCTGGTGTGATTCTATTACTAATTTGTTACTTTGTTACACATGGATCCTTGCTTAAAAAAACAAAAAAAAAAAAAAAAAAAAAAAGGTGCGGCTTATATTCGGTGCAGCTTATATTTGTGAAATTACTGTACTTATCCACTTAAATCCGTTTAAAAATATGGAAAGTTACTTCTGATTGAAAAAGATAAGCCTTTATTGGTTCTCCTATTAATAGACCCCCAAAACCTTGTTTTTGTGTGACATAGAATTATTTGTGTTGCGCACAGTACAAAGAGTATTTCTGGAATGCTTTAGAGTGAATACAAGCAACTGAAGTTTTTTGTTGGGGGAGCTCTCTGTGTTCTTTGAGGATTTTTTTGTTTTATTTTCCTGGTTTTTAGGGGTTTTTTTTTATTCATTTCAAGACATGGCTCTTTTAGGAGCTCTGTTACCTGAGAGAGTAAATGAAAATCTTTACATTTTATTAGAAGTGTGTCCTTTTGGTATTACTCATAATAAATTTTTTGTGTAGCACTAATTCAGTCTCTGGCTTTGTTTTTTTTTTTGTTTTAAAATTCATAAAGAACTTGGTTTCAACTCATTTTTTGCATCAAAAAAAGGTGTAAAATTTCCTGTCTTTATCTGCTTTAAATCCTACCATAGAATCAGGTTTTTTTATTCTTCACCTTCAAAATAAATAGTTATGCACTCCACTTTGTTTCATAATGTAACCCACAGCCCACCTCAGCTCCATAACCATTTATATCCCTCTTTAGAAGGTAACTGTGATTGGCACTTGGTTGACCCCAGAAGCTGTTTTCTGTGCTTTAATGATCTGGCCTAATTAATTATTTTTCATAAATACCTTTTAGTTGTAAAAGGAGTTCTTAAAAAGACCAATGAAAATATTTGCATTAGCTCATTCCTGTGAAAAAAAAAAATTCAAACATTCCTTGCAAGAAGATAGTGAATTTTGTGAAGGTGAAGGAAAAAGAAGCATCATGAAGAGGAAAGAAAAGTGCCAGTGTATATCAGGACAGCATTGAAAAATAAGTTCAGAAAGGAAAGTCACCACTCTTTTCATTCAAAACATAATCCAAGAAACAAAGTCGGTAGAGAGTGAAGCTCAAGTAATTGTATTTTAAAAAGCATTTTTAGCTTATGTTAATTCATCGTAGCCTCATGAATACAGAAAGCATGACCGTTTTTTCCAGTTCATAACTAATTTGTTAATTAAGGTTTTCAGAATACCTAATTGGCTTATTTCATACATGTATAGATGGAGAGGAGGAAAAAAATAACACTGTGCTTTCCAACTTTATACATTTTTTTCTTACAGCAATCCTTTGCAGAAGGAGCAGTTCTAAGACCAGCTAGAGACATAAGGCAAATGGGCAGCTTTCTCAGGCAACTGGTGATGCCTGGAAAGGCTGATTTGGAATAGAGACCAAAGAGAAAAATGAATGAAATAGGTATTTATTGAAAGGATACACCTTGGGCATTGCAAGAGCCCAGCCAGGGCTACACCCAGGTCCAATCCAAGATGGATCCTGGTCACAAGTTTCACACTTTTTAAAGTTTTGGTTCATCCACATATTTGGGCTAATTGTCCAACCACAGCTTCAGGTTATGAAATCTCAACACTTTGACTTGCACCCTTCCCTTCAATGTTGTTTATGCTTTTTGGGTACCAGTTGTCCTTGATTCTCTAGCTAGGAAGGGATTGTTTTGTCTAACCACCTTGTGAAGAGAATTTACTAACACCTAACATGAAGTTTCAGAGTTACACACCAAGCAGCAGAGAGTCTGAAAAATATAAAAGCTAAAACCAAAGCATCACAGGGACAGGGACAGAAGAACACTGTGAGCAGCTAGCTTTTTTCAGACATGGCAAGAAGATTTTGACAGGTCTGGTATACTTAAAAAGCAGCAGAGACTGAGAGTTTAGATATCCTAGGCTTGACTTTATCTACAGATACTTCAGACTTATGTATGGAGCTGTGTAAGCATGGAGTTCTGGAATTAAGGCAAAGATGTGTAGTGAGTGTACAGAAGACGCACTATCAGCTTTTCCCAAGGTCAGTGCCTCCTGCCAGATGCTATGAGTGTTTCGCCCTCTCCTGCACACAAAGCACAGGTTTTCCTTACACTGATGGGTGTAGTGCAACTGATAGATTGCTGCTTTGAGCATTTGAGCCAGAGTATTGCCTTTCCCAAATATGTCATAAACAAGCATAAATGCTGGTAGAAATGGGAGCTATTTGGCTACCATTATAACCTCCCACTACAGTTACATGCTGAAAGAGAGAAAAGAAATAATGTGATAAAATGAGGCTATTTGTTGCAGGATGGGAGAGTGCAGCTATTATTCATGTTTCAGCTTTCACAATAAGATTATTCACAAGAAAATCTGAGCTACACAGTTAGAGGCAGAACATTAATACTTGTTTTTCTGTATATAAGTTGCTATGTAAGTCACAAAAAATATCTCTGGAACTGGAAGGGTCTGAGTTAGCATCTAGTCTCATGTCATAGAAGTGCAGATGGTTTCTCCTTGTTTTCTCTCACTTAGATGAAACTAATTTTTAACTCCTTTTTGTGTGTAAGACTCAACACTGGTAAAAATGGGCCTCATTTGAAGAAGCAGATCAACTTTTACTGAGCAAAATAGTTTTCTTTAGAAAGCTTCAGCTTAACATAGGCCTTCTACAGAAAAGTAAAGTGGAAAAGGAAGGGATGAATAACAGTTCAGGGGTGTTGTATAGATCTCCCTCAGAACTTTTTAAGCAAAAGAAACTATTGGCTTTGAGTGAGAGAGAATAATTTTTCTTTATTAGGTTATCACTGCAGCTGAGATTTGAGAAAGCTCCATTAGACCTGCGGTTTACAAACAGAGAAGGCTGGTGGGAGATGTGGTAGTCAGAGGCCATCTGGGGTACAGTGATCATGAAATAGTAAACTTTATAATATTTGGTGAAACAAGAAGAAACATCAACAAAACTTCTACAGGACTTCCAAAGGCCAGATTATGGCTTTTTCAAGAGACTGATTTGGAGTGTGCTTTGGGAAACAGCTCTTAACAACAAGAAAGAAATCTTGAATGTGCAGGAACAGGTTGTCCATATGGACTGAAAGACAAGTTGACAGGGAAGAAGACTGGCCTGGATGGGTAGGGAGTTTTTGCAAAAGCTCAGGGAAACAAAGAGGGCATATCACCTTTGGAAAAAGGGGCAGGCAACTCAAGAAGTGTTTAGGATTGTAAGTGTTAAGTCATGTAAAAAGAAAATTAGAGAGGCGAAAGCTCAATTAGAATTTACCCTGGCCACTTCTATGAAGAATAATACAAAATGTTTATAAAAATACATTGATACCAAAAGGAGGAGCAAAGAAAAGTTTAATTCTTTATTGGAACAGAGGGAATATATTTACCAGAGATGAAGAAAAGGCTGAGGTACTTGACACCTTTTTTGCCACAGTTTTCAACAGGAAGATATGTCATCCTCATTCTCACAACTTCTGAGCTGGTGGATGGAGACAGATGGGAACAAAATAACCTCCGTGTAATCCGGGAGGAAGTAGTTGGTAACCTGCTGAGTCATTTACAGGCTTGGAAGTCAGTGGGACCAGATGGAATCCATCATCATGATGGAGTTGCCGCAAGAGCTCACTAAACCACTGTCCATCATTTATCATCAGTCCTGGCTCACTGGGGAGATGGATGGCTGGACTAGCCCATGTGACACCATCCATAAGAAGGGATAAAAGGAAGATCTGGGATGCTACAGGCCTGTCAGCCTGACCTTGATGCCTGGCAAAGTTATGGAACAGATCATCTTGAGTGCAATCACACAGGACCTACAGGATGACCTGACCTAGACAGCATGGATTTAGGATGGGTAGGTCCTGCCTGACCAACCTGATCTCCCTTTATGACTGCTGGTGTATGTGTGAACAGCTGTTATCTACCTTATCTACCTGGACTTCAGCAAGGCCTTTGACACTGTCTCCCACAGCAAACTCCTGGGAAAGCTGGCAGCCCACAGCTTGGGTAGGAGCACTCTTTAGTCTACCATTAACAAATTTGCAAGTGACACTAAATGGGTGCTAATGTCAATCTGCTGGAGGGTAGGAGGGCTCTGAAAAGAGACCTGGACAGGCTGGATAGAGAGGCCGAGTCCAACAACATGAAGTTTATAACTCCAAGTACTGGGTCCTGCATTTTGGCAATAACCCTCTATAAGGGTTGGTCTGAAAATTCCCTGATCTACCTCACAATCATCATCAGAGACTGAGACCCTGAGACCATTGAGAACCTTGAGACCTCTGGACCCTACCTCTCACTTCGGGCAGGAGCTCTGGTCTGGTTAAGGTGGACGCTTGCCAAGAGAGTGTGTAGAGGTGTTTGTGCAGTACTGTCACGGTACAATTCATCCGAGCAGGTACGGGGCTAGAACAGCTGTACTTTCTACACGTCTGATTCTTGAAGCCGTGGTCCTCTGAACACCATAGTCCATAAATCTCCCCACCTTTTGGCCAGCGGCCACTTGCCTTGGAAAGGGACTATAAAAATGATTACTTTTAAAGTGATTTTTGAGACTCTTCTTTCCATGGATGGAAGACATTGACGGATGATCTGAGGACGCCCCATCTGTTGGTAGCTATTCCCTCTCATTCCCTCTCTCTCTCTTTTTTTCTCTTTCTCTACTTCGTCATCTTTATCTCTCTTCCTCTCACCATTACCCCAAAACCGAGTTGTTGGCCCTCAATAAACTGCTTTGCTGCTTTCTGCTGAACAAAACCTTAGTCTCTTGCTGTTGTCTTTTACACCCTGTGGTCAAACAAACCATCATGACCCTCGCTCAGGTTGTGCGAACCATGACGCCCCCCTGCAGAGTCATAGGCTGGGGACAGTGTGGCTGGACAGTGCCCAGCCCAGAAAGGGACCTGGGGGTACTGATTGATGGCAGACTGAACATGAGCCAGCAGTGTGCCCTGGTGAACAAGAAGGCCAATGGTATCCTGGCCTGGATCAGGAATAGTGTGAGCAGCAGGAGCAGGGAGGTCATTCTTCCTCTGTACTCAGCACTGATGAGGCCACAACATCTAGTTTTGGGCCCTCCAGTTCAGGAAGGATGTTGAGATGCTCAAACATATCCAGAGTAGGGCTACAAGGCTGGTGAATAATCAGGAACACAAGTTCTGTAAGGATCAGGTGAGGGAGCTGGGGCTGTTGAGCTGCAGAAGAGAATCAGGAGAGACCTCATCGCTCTCTACAATTGCCTGAAAGGAGGCTATAGCCAAGTGGAGATTGGTCTCTTCTCCTAAGTGACCGGTGAGAGGATAAGAGGACACACATTTAGGCTGGACATTAAGAAGTGGTTGTTCACAAAAAGGGATAATTGGGCATTGGAATGGGCTTCCCAGGGAGGCAGTGAAGTTACCGTCCCAGTGGTGTTTAAGATTGGATGTGGCACTTAGTGTCGTGATCTTGCTGACAAGGTAGTGTTAGGTCATAGGTTGGACTTGATGACATCAAAGGACTTTTCCAACCTACTTGATTTTGTGATTGTCAGGTGACTATAGCACTGCAAGCTGATAAACTGTTGGTGTAATTAAGAAAAATTCAGTTATGCTGACACAAATAAATGACATAGATATAGCCATAGATAAAATAAAGTTGTACTTTCTCTGTTGCTCTCTGCATGAAGATTTGTTGTGCAGGACTTCAGCTAAGGACCAAGCAACGCTCAGAAAAAAATTTATTCCTTTCCTCTTGCTATCTGCATTGGCTTTTGTTTTTGGCAATGGTCCATTTTTTGGCTCTGATATGTAGTTCACATAAGAAAATAATGTTCTATATTGAATATCTTTGGGAGTTTGTCAGCCATCTAAGAAACAAATAAACATCAACAATGAACTAATTTATTTTCAGAGCCCTAAACTCTTCTTGCTGATTCTTGGACAGATTTTTATTTCTTTTAGGACAGACTTATATTCTTTATTACAAAATTTGTTTGAATTGTCAATTTTCCAAGTCACTCGATGCTAGATAAATTGTCTCTGCTGTGAATCGTGGTGCTGTATAATGTGATAAGCAATGGGGGAAGAGAATTAAAAGCTAGCTTACTTGAAATCTGCTTTTTGAAAAGTTGTCTTTTAGATGTCTTTTCTTTTCAATATTGACTACCATCAAATTTAGCATTCCTGCTGGGCTTTTTGAAACTCAGCTCCCAGCAAGCTAATTTTGCTTTAGTTAAGAAAATTGTCAGAAATTATTTGATTTTTGTAAGGATCAAAGAGTCCTCTGGTATTTAAAAATAGGTTCTTGATCATGTCTATAATTGCATAATATTTATAGATCAGGAATAAATTTTCCTATAGGTATCCTTGTCTTCCTTTTTTGTGCTAGTATAGACTAGTGGATATGACAATGATTCAGTTTTGAAGGAATAATCAGGCGACATTGGGTAACGTAAAAAGAAGCAAACAATTATTACTCAGTGAAACAAGGCAGTGTGCTTTTGCTGAGATGGAAATCTTGGGTACTGCATAGTGCTGTATTGAGATGACTTTAGCTGATATTCTGCTGAATGTAGCAGAATAAACAAGACAAAATGTTTAATATATACAGTGGGAGATGGCACTTGAACTGCTTTGCTTTCCTCAGTATCAAGAACTTGTCTATTTCCTATGGTAAAGAATAAAATCCCCAACAAAAGCAAGTGCTGGAATATTTGACTTGCTGACTTTAGAAGCTGGTCAGCAACATCCCTCATAACGCATTTTGAATACATTGAGGTGATTACTTCTTATAAATATTAGTTTCCAGGTGGATTTTTTTTTTTCCGAGGAGGGGGAAATATTCCCTCTTTTATAATTGTGATTAACTAGTTTCTAAATTTGGCTAAAATAGTGCTGAGCTAAGAAGAAAGAGCTGAACGTTAAGTTTAAACAATATCAGGTTTTGAGAGACCAGGGAAGCTGTTAATTACAAGTCTAGTTATTATGAGCAGCAACCTCTAAAAGTTGCTTTAATAAACTTCTAGTTTGTAGACAAAACCAAATTTTGTGTATTATATGTGGAATATATGATATTAAGCACAGTGGTGATGATGCTTTAGCTTTTTCCTTATCTTGGAACAACAAATGATGTGTAATTCAGCCAAGACAGATACCAACATGTTGACCAGCAGAAGCTGTTCAGTGACCAATGTCCAAAGTCATCTAGGGAATCAAAGCAGAGACACAAGAAACTGGGTAGTAGTTGGCAAAAAGTATTTTTAAACATTTCAGTTCTCAGGTTTTCACTAGACTTAAGGTATTGAGCCCTTCACAGGGAATGTTTTTTTCTGCAGTTGGAACAGAGGCTGGAGCACCTTGCTTATAAATAGGTGGTAATGGGCACCCTTTGAGAAAAAGCTGCTAGTTTGCCAGCTCACTAGGTGTGATATGGCAATTTCTGTGCTCTTATCTTGTTCCCTTACAGCTAGTCCCTCCATGAGGCTGGAGTCACAATGAGAGGGTTTGCTGGGAAAATCTGCAGGCTTATCCAATTTTATGGATGATTGCAACACTTTCAGCCTCTCAGACTCATCTACAAAGGCAAGGAAGTTTAAAAGAACAGGGGAAGTTGATGGCAAATTAAAAAAAAGACAGGAGTGACCTAAAAATAAATTGATCTAACCTATTGGCATAGGTCCAGAGTTTATTGAAAAATATGAGTTGGGAATATGAAATGAAAAGTACAAACAAATTCCAAAGTTAGCAGAGATAGGAAAACAATATAAAATAATTCTTTGGTTTGACAAGAGCATTGGATGTTATAAGAATCATTAAGCCATATCATTTCTAGTCACCTGAAAAGAGCTGTTCCCTTTTCTCTCCACTTTCTATTCCCTGAAAAGAGAAGTTTTCTCATTTTAAGGCCATTGTCAATGGCAAGCTTTCCTTTTTCTTGTTCAGAAGGCTGCTACATTTTTCAGCTGGTGCATAACAAGAGAAATAGATTGTCTCCATCGTCTAACATGCCTCATGAAACACAGCTGAATGCTTAGCTATGAAAGTGCTTACAATTGTTTCAGAGACTTACCATATATCACATTACAAGCAAGTAAATTGAAGGCTGTAATCATGGGTTTTATCTTGCAAATTTGCCCTAAGAACTTTAAAGAGGTCTAAATATTATAGCTAAGAAACAGGATGCTGCTGATCAGAGTAATAAAAAGCATTGTGAGATTTCAGATTTCTGTCAAGGTGCTAGAATTATCACAGAAAGTAATTTAATTATGTACTTTATCTATTACAATTAAAAATTGACTGGTTTATTTCCAAAATTTTCAATTAATTATAGGCATTTTTTTTCATAACACCAGAAGCTCATTGTCAGTATTTTGCAGAAAGCCTTTGCCTAGCAGGGGTGGTACTGTGAAGTACTCTGCTTTCTCCTTGTATCAGACAACTGCTGTTAATTCCATCTTATGATACAGAAATCTGCAAAGTGGGACACTATAGTGTTATCCCAAGAGATGCTGATAGCATATTTAAAATATAATGTTAATACTGGATATATTATATGGGCTGCTTTTACAAATGATATTAAACTATCAACGGCACCGGCCAAAGAAAATCTTTTTGGATGCATTGAATGTGGAGCCTACAAAAGCCTTAATTAAAAAAATTATGCCTAGATTTAGTTTTTGATGTTGATCAATAGTAGTAAAATTATTAACTATTGACAGAGTTTTAAATAATAAGAATATGCAACTTTCTGACAAAAGTATATTTAAAATATAATATGCTCTCGCTTCCTTCTCTACAGAAAGAAAAACTAAAGACTTAAAGATGAAAAAATTGTAAGTGTTTTGTCAAATTGAATAGGAATTAGCTAAACTGTAGACGATTATATGAAACTGGAAAGAGGAGAAAAGATAGATTTGTAAATGTATATTAGAAAACTTAGCCCCTAAAACGCAAGTCTAGAAAAAAAATACCTTTTTGTTCTTATTAATGGAAAGAGTGTCAGTCTTTTTTCTTTATAATTTACATGGAAAACATAAGATAGGAATATCATGCATTCAGATCTGTTCAAACAAGGCTACATTGATATGCAGTGGCTACAGAGCTAATTCAGAAAACTGCTCTCAACAAATTAAGACACACTTTAATGTGTAGTTGTCACAGCACTGTCTGGTTGAAATTGAAAGGATATATTGCACTGTGGATAGTGCTAGTGAAGGAAGATTATGTAAAAACAGGATAATTTGTGTTTGTTCCTAAAGGGACCCTAAAGGGCCAAAGAGTTTGTAAATGTCTTTCCTAGATTTTATTAGGCTAATGTACCATGTCTGCATTTGATTTCTGCTTCTTCCCAGAGGGATTATATTATTCTTTTAAAGGATATTTGTTGGAAAGTATATAATGTGCTTCTACAACATAGAGTTGAGCATCTGAGCATCAAACTTTCCTTTTGCAAGATAGATAGATAAAACTATAAAATGAAGTTCAACAATTTATTGCGAAATCCCTTTGAAAGAAGAGCTCATGCCAAATAAGAGGTAAACTCCAAATGATAAAGCTAATCTTTTATAACAATTATCCTATTATAATAAGAAGGATTTCTTAATGAAATTTTTGGTCTCTGTTGGTGATTTGGCACAGTCAATTAAAATCCCTGGAAGTGCCCCGAAATTCAGTTTAATAACAAAACAAATTTTGACTATGGGTGGGGATGTGGAAGGTGTATAAAGACTTGCACTTTCTGGATACAAAAAATAAATTCCCTTTTCTGGATGAGGAGCTCAAGGACTTCAGCTTTTTCCCAAAGCTTATTCCTATGAAAAGGATTCTTTCACAAGTGACAAGATTTTAGCAGCTTGTTTGCATTTGATGCTATGTGGTAAATTAACTTCACCAAAAAGGACCTGTTTAATCTATTGCAATACTGGTACCTTCTACATCACAGCCATTTCCACTGTGCTGGTTTGAAAGCAAAACCAGTGAGACTCCAAGTCAGAAATATAATTTAATAGAAAAAAAAAGTAAAATACATGCAGTAGAACCAAGAAAGCACTGACAGAGTCACAATACAACCTGACACCCTGCTAGTTAGGATGGTGGCAGCAGTCCAGATGAAGTGGTCTTGCTGGAGTAGAGATTCTGTAGAAAGATCCGGTAGCTCCTGTCTTCTGGAAACTAGTGGGTAAGAGAGCTGCCTGCTGTCTCCCAGGCTCCACATTATCTCCAGGTGGGAATGCTTGGCTCCTCCCCCTGGGCAGAGCATCTCACAATAGGATGATGTCATTTTATCTGTCATGTGGTGGGTCCTTGACGGCCCATTAAAGAGGAATGTCTCCTGGAGGGAGTTATCTATGACTCTTGGGGCAGGGCATTGATCGCCCATTAACAGGAGATAGTCCTAGGGAGAAGGCAAGGAAAACACTGCTGCTTCTGTTTTAACAGTTCATAGAGATGAATACATATCTCTGGGCACATCTTTACATTGTAAACTGGGACATCCATGACCTCAAATTTCGCCAATGGTTATTCAAGGCTAATAGAAAATGGTGTTACCTCATAGAGCGAGAGATCACCAAGAAAAGTTCTAAAAGTTTGAAACACGTTAAAAAGCTGATGGCTGTGGCAGAGGCATTGTTAAGTTTGTGGCAAGTGTACAGTGATCACCAGCCTGAAGAAAAAATATGTCATAAAAATTGCTGTGTTTTTGGAATTCTGGAATGTATATGGAGATGTTGCAGTTGCTTGATTTCTGAGGCTTGTCACTTCAGAAACTCAGCTTTAGTGTTGAAGAAACTTGTCACTGCAGATCTGGCAGGATAGAGTGTAATACAGTATGTTCTGACTTGCATATATTCCTTCAACAGATGAATGTAGCTCCAGGGATGTTGAAATGACACAAGCTACTGTTTTAGATCATTTTCCATGGTGTGTGGCAATGCTCATCTTAAACATGAGTTGGTCAGGCAAAGTTGTACAAAGCACAGGAAAATTGGTGTCAACTAAACCTATTTCAGTTGCTGTGGATTCAAGGAGTTTTATAATAAGAACAAGGAATGTTTAAATGTTGGCTCTGATCCAAACATGCATTATGCCAGAAGAAATGTAGCTGAGAACTTCAAGTCTGTAACTAAATATGAGTAGTAACCTTAGACCAGGAGGAATGTTGTGTCCAGAAGACTTCACATTGTTTTGCTGATTAAGAATCAAGTATGATTTTCTTTTATTTTTCTTCTGAATCTTCGATGAAGACTATTAAATCGCAACTATCCTGATTTTCAGATTTTTAAGCAAGTTTGTAAACCAAACACTTTATCTTGCATGTTGCTGATCTGATTGTCTGTTCCACAAGATGCACCTATCTCCTCTAAGATCATTCTGAAGATACTGACAATACTCAATACAATGAGCTATAAACACAGTATTCAGAGTTTTAGACCTTGCAGCAGAATATTGATAAAGGTACCAAAATGGTGTTGTACCTGTTATAGAACAAGCTGAACTAGCTCTTATTTTTGTGACTCTAGTCTTTTTGCACTGATGCAAGCAAATGACAGCCAAAGGAAGATGACATATTTTCTAGTCCCATTTCTCTAACTTCACTGTGAAACTACTGGTAAATGTATTGTGATAAACTTTGCTTTTAATATATTAGAATTTTTCTTCTTCAAATCGCTATGTTAATCCTTAACTTCCTTTACAAGACAAGAATTTTAAAGCTTTTTTTCTAATTTTCTATTTCTTTTGTGCCCATTTTTACTTTTTCTTCCAGAATGAATTTAAGAAATTTACTGTATGTTTTTCAATCTCTAAGGGTTCACAGGGATTTTTGTGTATTTTTGGGGGTTTTGTGGGGCAATCCTATTACTTATTAAATTAAAATTATTAAAAATGCCTAAAAAAGTGAAGATTGTTGACTATGATTATCAGGCAGGAAAATATGAAAATTGGATAAGTCCACTTCCATGGCAGTCAGATTTCTCAATATCAAGAATTTTAAAGAAATATAATGTATAAAGTGATACCATGAATAAATAGAGGTCAATTTCATATGGAAAATTAATGTATTATCCTGATACAGATAATAGCTGTTACTGCTGATTATACAATACTGAGGAATTTTTTTCAAAGGCATCATAAATAAGCAAGTGTGCAAAATCATGAGAATTTATTAATGAGTTATTTTCTAGAGCAAAAATATTACCCAGCGTGGCAAATTTAGCAACAGAATTTCAGGAAAGATTCAACTCCCTGTAGATTAGAGGTTCTTATTTAAAGAGAATAGGAAAGCTTTTAGGGAGTAGGGCCCTTCTTTTCTGATCTTAATGAAGTACTTTAGCCTGTGTAAGACAGTCAGATCATAAAATATTGCCTAATCTCATTTATTTTGAAGGCTGAACAAGGCCTGCTCATTCAGTCTCTCCTCTCATGATGAATGATCCAGCTCCCTGCCTTTTTGGTCCTCCACTGACTTTAGGGCAGCACACGAAAATTACAAGCCCCAGTTGAATGGGAAAGTGCTGTTTGGGATTGGAAAAAAAAAAGCTGCAAAAACAAGAGACATCAGGAGGAGAAAAACAGAGCAAAGAGATATCTCTCAAGTGATGGACAAAAATACACACAGACTGGAAAACTAGAGCTGGGCCTGTCATTGAGACATTGTGTGTCAGGGTCCAAGGAGAAGCTGGTGAGGGATGGAATTTTGGCAGGAATGTATTACAATACACAAAATTAGGATGAGAAAGTGGGTGCCATATTCTTTAAACAAATTAAAAACATCTCCAGGTCGGATACCTTCATTCTCATGCAAAACTTGAATCTCTGGCACCTACTGGAAGGGTGACACAGGGGGGTGCAGTCAACCCAGTTTTCTGTAGCATGTCGGGAATAACTTCATTATATGCTATACATCTTGATAGATAAAATTAATATATGGTACAGACATGAATGTTTTTACTGGAGTAACGTTTGTGATAAATTTGCTTTGTAAAATCTATGGCAAATAAAACTTTTGTTCTCCAAATAATTCTTTGCTTCTACTAATAAGAAAAAAAAAATTGTAGTAATAAAACATAAAAGAGAAAAATAGTTGCCATGGCTTCATAAGCATTGGCTAGACCTTGTAAGTGACTCTGATTTTTTGATGCTTAATTAGCATTGCCAAATCAGAAGCTAAATTATGAGATTGGATGCTTTTAAACCAACAATTTTAGCATATATTTTTTTCTCCTCCATTCTTTTCAAAAACCTGTATTTAAGTCTATATTCTAACCACAACAGAGAGAATTATCATATCTCACTTTATCTTCTTACGCTATGTAGTTTTGCCTGTTTAAAACATTTTAATAGCACAATAATCATAGGATTCAATTTTTACAGAAGTAGTGATTTAGTTACTTTAGTGCTTTAAAACTCTTGCCGCATACTTATTTCCTGGGTTTCTGCCTTAAGGAAAATCCTTCTGTCTTCAGTAGGAGTCATCCATGTAACTGAAAGCAGAGGAACACTAGCTGTCTATAAGTGTCTTTCTGCAATATAAAAGTGAATCAGAAGAGCATGGAAAAGGTGTCATACAGCTGTATGGGTGTTCCCGGAAAATTTATCTTGAACTGCAGTAATGTTTCCTTGTCTAGGCTCAGCAGACGGAAATTTCCTTAAAGACTGTTGGTAAGACTTGCTTGTTTCAGCATGCAGGAAAAACCATAAGCTTTATTCAAGGAGAGACTGATGTAACTTCTGTAAGGTCAGAGGAGAAAGCTCTGTGGGATGGAACTCTGGGTTGTGTATTTATGGTGAAGTAGGAGAAATTACTAGCTTTAGCAATACTCATGAAGTTTCAGAATACTGTTTATTTTCTCAAATGTCTGTGTGAGGTGAATGATGTGTTACAGCAGCTTACACACACACAAACTAAAGCTATTTTTATCCTCAATTAGGTCTTGTCTGGGCATTGCTTCTGCCAAGTTCGATGATTTCTCTCTTGAATACTCTTTCTGTGGCTGTGTCTGTTTCTCTATCTGCCAGCTGCTGCTCTGTACCAACAGAAATTACTTAGGTCCAATCCTCAGTCTAGCTGTTTGAGGTGGTAGGATTTTTTTTTCCCTTTTGTTGGTGGAGGGGGTATATTCACTTAGTGAATGCAAAAGTTCCTTTTTCTTCTCTGCAGTGTTGAGTCTTGACTGACAGTGTTGAAAAAAATGCATTCAGAACAAGTACTTCAATCTGTAGCCTGAAGAGCTTAAAGAGTGTGGAAGCTGCAGAGAGATTAATTTCTGCCTAGGGAGCCATGTCGTCCTAAGAGGGTTAGTGTGCTAACGGGGGCAGGGGGAGAAGTAGGGATGATTCAGGACACCTGAAGTTAAATCCCACTTTGAATCCTCCCCCAGACTATGTGTGTTGAACCCTCTTACTGTAAAGCCAGTATTTCCATATTCTCAGCCCTTCTATGGGCTAAAATTTTTAAGAGAAGTGTTGGAGTGTGTGTTTGGGTCTTTTAATTTATTATTGTGTAATTTTTTTAATGCTCTGCTGAATGAACTTTGAGTTCTCATTAATTTATATTGAATAAGAATCCTAGCAGAATTTCTGTGATTAGTGTCTAAAATGTATCAGATTAGCTAATCCCGTGAGGGTAAATTAAAATTTGATGTCACTGATAAAGCACTGATGCTTTTATTAGTGTTATAACTTTTGATGCTGGCTTTTTTTTTTTTTTTTTGCTCCCTCATATAGTCTCACATGATTATGATTTTTGTATACAGTGCTATGTTTTGGCTCCAAGGAGTATAAACTCATTAAGGAATCCTTATTGTTTTTTAGTAGTTTACCACAGACTTCAGGCAAATTGCTGCCCTAAAAAGTTGAATTCTACTGTAGTATAGTTCTATCTTGAAATGGACATGTTATTTTGCAAATTAAAATAAAGAAGAAAATTGTTCCTCTGATGTAGTTGCAACTCTGCATATGATATAAACAAATGTTTTGCTATTAGCAAAATAAAAGGCATATTATGAGCTTTCATCACCAAAATGGATGCAGTACAGAGTAATTTTAAAAAATAGAATCTATTTTCTTAATGGAGAGAAAGGATAAGGATCTTTGTACGGCTTGCAGTAGATGCATTAATGAAAAATATAATTATCTTTTAACTTTGCTAAAATAGAAACTGTAATACATGCCTTGAATTAGCAGTATATTAGATTTCAAAATTATCTCTCAATATTTCACAGTTTTGTGCTCCTGTTTGTTGAAAGAAAAGCAGATGAATTAAGTATGTGTACTCGGACAGATTGAGCAGTAGTGGTACCTTATGCATGGCACTGGTGCTGTCAGAGCTCCTGTGATATCTTGAGCAAGGTATGATTTGCAGAAGCACTTGGAAACAGTGTATAATCAATGAGGCAGACAGGGAGAGTCCTGTCCTTTTCTCAGGATTGAGTCAATACCACACTGACACAAATAAGAGGATAGTATGTGTCCCTATAACCTAATTTTCTAGGCAATTTGCATTCAGAAAAGCTCACAAAACTATTTCTGGCTATTCAGAAAATTTCAGTTGCAATGGCTGATTTAATTTTTTTACTTTCAATAATTTTGTTCCTCTTTATGAAAATTCATTAGCTTCACTCTTAATATTTTTGTGGAAAATTATCAAAATGCACAGTCATTTTACCACTGAAGAAGCAACTAATATTTCAGACTGCTTTATTAGGAATTTTGATCTTTGAGACATCACTACCATTTGGGTTGAGACCAGCTTCTCATAAATTCCTGTGAAATGGGAATTCAGGTTTGAAATTTTGAACAGATGGAAAAGTGTATAGAGGAAAAGCAGGTTTAGCCTGGATAGGAAACACTAGGGAAGAGTCTTCAACTGGAATATATTCCTGAAAGGATTTTTTCTTGTCAATCTCCAAAGAAGAACCTTATAAAAACCAAGCAAACTAAAAACCCCAAACCACAGCCACAGCAGTCTGAAAACCAAATTGGTAGAATTGTAAAAAGAGTAACAGAGGGAAAAGCGTGAAGTCTTCAGACTCTATAGCAGCCGAGGAGCTGAGCTCACGTGTGCGTTGCAATCAGTAGCAGCCAGCAAAGGTTGAGTGTTGGCAATCATTAAGGGAGCTGAACTTCAGAACTACTGAATTTAATGTCATGAGCCAGGTTTTTTTTTGGTTTTGGGTTTGGTTTTTTTTGTTGTTGTTTTTGGGGTTTTTTTTCTATTTGCTAGGTCTCTTTTAGGGCCTGAAAGAGCTGGAGGGAGTACACCATGAGCCAGGCATTTCAAGGGAGATTTTTTTTGTTGGAGACACAGACCAGGAGATTTGCAGTTAAACAATAGATAGAAAACATATAGTGAGTAGAACGAAATAGCCACATGGCTTCTACTTCTTCACAGTGAGCATTTCACTAGGGTTGTTTGCACATCACTAAAACTCTGGTATATACTGAAGCACAATGGCATAAACTATGTTCCCTACAGGATTTCATACAGCCAGTCTCTGTAAGACTGGTGGTTCAGCTTTTATGGCTGAAGACTTGTCACAGAACAAGATGTGTAAGCTAGAATTACATCATTTAATCATTTTTCATGCGCAATCATTTGAGGGAAAAATATTAATCAACATAAGCTAGAACGCAATGATATAACTTTCAGTAATTCAGCTTTGCCCTCCATCAGTTTGTGGGCTCAACTAATGGGAACAGGAGATGACTTAGGTGAATAAAGTGTTTAGGCATCTCATTGCTATTGAAATGGTATGAATCAGGTGGTGGAATACCTTAATTCCTTTTTCTCTGGCATCTCTACAAAGGAAGGATCACAGCAGTTGCAAGAAAGTGTCGTAATGAGCTTGTATTTTTATATTTTAAAGTGATGCAAATGCTATTCAATCAGAGTCAGTAAAACTTTGTTATTTGTGATCTGATCATCATTAAAATCTTGGATAAGAATCTACTAAGCAGGTCTCAAGGCACAGCACAGACTCTGCAGAGGTAGTATGTGTTCTCCATTAACTATACACTTGCTAGTTCTTGCTGGGGATTTGACCCGAGTTGTCAAGAAAAACCCCAGTGCTTCAGTGCATAAACATACGAGAGATTTGTGTCGTGGCACTTGCAAAGATGATGTGAGGAAAGGGAGATCTTTCCACCTCATCTTTTGCATGCCACTGTGTACTTTGTATGCAAGGGATTTGTATACCAGGGTACAGCAATCCGTTGCCTTTCCTCAACTTTCTGCCTAAAAAACAGGAAAACACCTCATGGAGAAGAAGCTGCTTGATGCCTTGAATACAGATAATCCACACAGAATATTTAAACCTCGTCCAAGTTTTGTTTAAGATTCCATTAGGATGCAGTTGTGAATAAGCTTCTTTTTGCATATGTAATTAGAAAGCAGAACAGATGGGAAAGGCATAGTTTAAAGTGATGTGTTCATTAAAATAACCAAAGCTGCAAAGTGTTTGTTTCCCAACAGTGAATTCAGGATATGAGACTCCTTAGGTTTCTGACATTTTTTTCCCCTACTTTGCATCTGACAACTGTGAATGACAACGAGATCTATTTTGTATCAATTTTTGTTAGATATCACTACTGCTCCTTAGGGCAGATTGACTGTTCATTCCCTCATATGTGGTGTGTGCTCAGTTAAGATATACTAGGAAGCAGTGGGTATTAAGAAGCAGACACTACATCAAGGGATTTAATTTAATTGCATTTACTGCAAGAAAAATCTATCGGGATTTAAAAATAATATAGTAATTTTAATGTTCTTTTAAGAAAGATCTATGTGGATTGTATCCTGATAACTACTGTTATCCCTTGGGTTATTTCTACTTTTAACTTTCAGGTTTTTAAATGAAAATGAAAGAATTTTAAGAAATATAATTAGAGATTTTTACACATACAGATTCAGTCTACTTTTTTACTAGAAGGCAAGTCTTCTAAAATTAGTCTAACAATGTCCAAAAAATATTTTCTAAAGTGACTAAGGGCTGATCCTTACTCTCCTCCACCAAAATTGAAAAAAAATTGTTTTACATGGTTTAAAAAATGAAAAGCATACCCCCTTTATAGGCTGGCATCTTTCAGCTGCTAAGAAGGAAGGATAATTTGAGGAATGAATATTAGATCTTTCCAATCTTCCACCTCTGCAAAAGGAGTTTTATTAGATGCATTTTAGAGGGAACTTAGAACTTCTGAACTTCCTGTCTCCTGATTCTTGCTGCACTTCTAGAAAGCTGTTGAAGCTCATGGAGAAGTAGGCCAAAGGTTACATCTCATTTCCTGGTTTTTAGTAAATATGGTTTGATTTGGGGTAAATTCAAATAGTACATTCTAGAGAAGAAGAAATCTAGTCATCATTTTTGTTCTCTTCCTTTCTCTTACTGCTATATATTTTTATGCTTAGTATTTTTTACCTTCTAAATAGCAACCTTTGCTTCTTTTGAAGCCAAATGTTCATTATTTGCCCAACATTGGTGTTTTGCATGGTCTTGTCAGCAAATGTATCCCTTCTGTTATGTGCTAAAAAGAAGAACTTTTCAAAAATGCAAAAGCAAATCCTTATCCTGAAGATAGGGAATGGATTATAAATCCAAATTTAGCTAGAACAGTAGATATATACAAGAAATAAACAAATGCATGGTGTTTATGATAAAGCAATAAGAATTTTTCCATACCAGTATCAGGAAAAGATTGTTTTAATTAGAAGTGAAGCCCTGTAAGAGGGCTGAATTGTTTTTATTAGAGGATTCTATCAAGTACATGGCAAATGTGACCCGTCCTCAAAGCAGCTTGAAGTGTGAAGTCTTTAATAATCCAAGATTTCTGGATAAGCATAACTTTTGCCGCTGTGACTAGACACAGTAATGTTTCAGAACTGGAAGGGACCTTAGAGATCATATAGTTTCAACACCTTCTACCAGACCAGAAAGCCCTCTTCAACCTGACCTTGAACACGGCCAGGAATGGGGCATCCACAGCTTCTCTGGAAAAATTCTTGTCTCACCTGCCTCACACTAAAGAATTTCTTCCTAATGTCTAACCTAAATCTACTCTCTCTCAGTTTGAAGCCATTCCCCCTAATCCCCCTACACACCCCCAGAAAAAAGTCTCTCTCTGTCTTTCTTGTAGGTTCCCTTCAGGCACTGGAAGACTACAATTGCTCACCCCAAATTCTTCTCTTTTCAAGGCTGAACAACTCCAACTTTCTCAGCCTGTCTTTATAGCAGATGTGCTCCAGCCCTCAGAGCACCTTGTGACTCCCTCTGGACGTATTCCAATAGCTCCACATCCTTCCATTCCTGGGGGCCTCACAGCTGGAAGCATTTTATTTTCTCAGAGTAATGTCTTTATCTACACTGTACTGTAAAATGGACAGAGGAAGACAAGGCATAAATGAAAACCTCCATCGATGTCCTGCTTAACTACAAGAGTGACAAAGAGGGCAGGTAGATTTATGCCATTTTAGAGTTTGGGTCTCTCATACTGTTTTCTAGGCACTGTACAAAATGGCTACCCGTGTTTTCTCTGAACTGAAGTGAATTAATGATCTCAGTATTTCAAAGATTTCTTTTCGGCCTTGATTTATCTTTTATGTAGCAGAATGACAAGCAATGTCTTGGAAAATAGCAAGGTGTCAAACAGTATTGATTTCATGCTATTGCAGTGACCTAGAAAGTGTTTTTTCTTATTGAAAGATTAAGTTGTGGTTTTCCCATAAAAATAAGATGATTCAAACTCTAGGAATGTTTTAGGCTATGTTTACATAATTATTAAAAAAAGGCCTATTTTTTTTCCTTGCTGAAAGGCCACAGAATTGCTCCATGATCAGATTAAATAATCCCCTGATTTGTAACTACCCCAAAACCTGCATCTTACACCTATAATTTGATTTTTAATGAAAATTGTGAGTAAAGATCCTCTTTTTTTTATTAATTCATGACATTGAAACCATTTTATTACTGATTGGGAAAGAGCAGAACACTAGACTTTCCAATATTACTGATATTTTCAATTTTGGGATTTGAAGTAGAGAATGATGAACAAGTGAGACTAAAACAAGAATGGATCCTTCCCATGCAAATTAATGTTTTCAGTCTTCATCATGAATGAAAATGAAAGTCCCAAATTTTCAAAAGAATGATTTCTAACTGAAACAGAATTGAGATTTTCAAAAATCATCACTGTCTCCCTTCTTATAGATCTGCAAACTCAGGATCCTGTGACAGTTTGGATTAAAATATAAAATCTGTGAGCTTTACTTCATACTGAAAATTCATCATGGGGAATGATAAGAAAATAAGGCTAACTCATCATGTTGGCTGTCTTTGTGTGCAGCAAATGGGAGGTAACTCTCTCCCCAACTTTCAACAGGAAGCTGAAATGTGTAATTAATTAAAAGGAAGTAATTATATATGAAAAAAATAGGCACTAGTTGACTTAAATTCTTTATAGCTTGAAACATATTGTGTATGTGTCATTCAGAGATAAACTATGTTTTTCATGCTGCTTTCTATTCCACAAAATGTACCTGTCCAATGAAATGCAATAAAACCAGGAAACACATTGGAATATTCATAATTAAAAAAACTAAGCCTTTGAACTTCAACTCTTGTTATGAAGCTAGTACTGTTTGCTAGCAATCATTTTCATTTGGTGTAAAATCATGAATAATTTCCACTTTTACAAGTTCTTAGCACTCTGAATATAGTTTTATATCTTCTCTATGTGACAGGGACACATGTCGTGGGTTTGTTTCAGTAGTTTGGTCAGTCTGCAGAAGATGAAATGACTTGTTTTGAAAATAAAGCTTTATGAAATCTTTAATAGCCACCTTTTATCACAGGAATGCCCTGGCTGGTTGTGGTGATTAAACTTTTAGGCTTTCATGCGCAGGAAAGTTTCTTGGATGCTCAAAGATATTTTGGCCGCATGCTCAGCGATGATTTGACTGTTGCTGAATTTGGAGCTCTCTGTTGACAAAAGTTCACATACAGTCATTCTTGTTCAAGTTTAAATGAGTTGCCCTGTGTGTGGTGTAGAGTGCTATGTGGTATAAATCACAGTATCTCATGACTCACTCGATTCATGTCACTGGGTCAAATATTTTGTCTGCTGACTGTGTGAGTATGTTTTATCACATTAAATTCTGGAAGAGCATAAATATAAATATAGAAAGCAAATATTGTTTGCAATTGAATTCATTGCACTATTATCAAAAAGCTCCATAAATGCTCCTTACCTTTTTAAGGAAAGTAAATTGTATTTTATGTATCTGCTTAGTATCTTTACAACAATTTTTTAGTTCTATTCTCCTTCTAATTTTTAAGTCTATTGATTTCATAGTATGTTGCACTAGTTGCTGTTAAAAGGCAGTACATGAAATAAACTGAGCATTGTATTAAAAAAAACAAGTATCCAGTGCCTATTTTCCTGCCATAATAAAACATGCAAATAATAAACGTAATAAAATTCAGGATATAGCCTATAAATGGTAAAAATGAAAAATTTACACCAAGGTGTGAATAATAACTCAGAATAGTAATTATTCAACAATTTTGGTACACCACTCTAGTTTCAGTATGATGTAATGTTCCCTGTAAACTACTAACATGTTTTTGATTCTTCCCTAAAGATAATTCTTTATTCTTTCATAATGTACTGACCATAAAGTTCTATTTATTTCAAAAATAGGGCCATATTGTGGAAATTAGTTTTGATTTCAAAATTCCTCACTCCTTCAAAAAGGCAAAAGATATGATATATCAGTAACTTCTCCCAATCCAGTATCAAATCAAATTCTGAATTCTGGTGAAGAAGCAGAATTTTATTCAGCAAAATATTTAATGATATGTAGAACTGTGAGCATATACACATTTATGGGGATGTGTGATTTTTATACCTACTTAGATTGAATGGAGATACAAAAGTATTTAAATTCCTCCAGTGAATTCAGAGTGCCTTCAATGTTTCACAGTGGGAAAATTCGTATGTAATCCAACATTTTCATAACTTATTCAGAGCATGCACCTGAAAAAAATTTTGAAGGAAAAGAAAGGATTCTCAGCTCACTAGAGGTTACATGTATCAGCAACAAAATAAACAAAGTAGTCATCTCCCCAAAATTACACAATTTGGTGAATCAAAGTGGAAGAGGATAAATGTAATTGATACTCACAGGCTGCTTCTGATGACTGGCAGATGGCAGCCCAGCCTGCTCAAAGTGACCACCAATCCTTTATCATGCTGGTCTGCTCAGCAGCAAATTTAGCTGTAATGCAATTTATCTCTCCTTCATCCTTTTGACAATTTATTTATGTACTTGCTTGGAAAAGCCGGAAGGCAAATCTGAAACTGCGATATAGGATAATATTGTTGCTGCTCTTTGCAACATTGACTAAAAGTCCTGTTTCTTGCTTGTTAGAAATGGTTATAGGGCAGTCTGTCTTGCAAAACTAGTGTTTCCATCTCATGGCCTAGATGTGACAATTGTGTCACGTCTCTTCAACTTTTCTTAAACATGATGTGAAAAATGCTTTCCAACTCTTCTTACATAAAAATAAACAACTGAGGAAGGGAATGCTCATACTCAATCTTTATAAACTTTTCAAAGAATTTGTAGGTGAAGACTCTTTGAAACTTAGTTGAAATTTACAATGACCTTCTAACAATTACAGAAGGCCAAAGTCTTGTCTCAGTAATATGAATGCATTAAATAAAGAATTTATATATTTTTATTTTTCAAAGTCTTTCCTTTAAATTTAAATATTGCTTAATGATATCTCCTGGTCTTATGTAAATATCCTGCATTACAGTAAAAATCATAATGTCTATTTTAGCCTTCATAGCATTATAGTATGCCACAATTTTTCAGCAGTTGCATTGGTGAAGGAAATTGTGCAGATTGACTGTTTAACTTTGTCTTTCATAAATTTTTTTAAAAATGCCCACATTTGAACCTCATTTTTTTTTTCAGTAGCCATCAAAGGACTTTTTTTACAAAGATGGCTTTTGTCCAGTGCAAACTTCTTATCAACCTCAGATACATAAATTTGATGAGGATATTAGGATAGGGAGAGAAAATATAATCTCTGCTATTACAAGTATGTAGATCTACTCTCCCAATCTCCATGCATAGTAGTTATGAAGAAGATGCGTTCTGTTTTGAATCATCATTCTCTGCAAAGCTAGATCTAGTTTGAATTTGGGAATGTGTGGGAATATTTTTCCAGAAAGTGCTTTTCAGTAAGTGTGGGTTTTTTTGGGTTTATTTGTTTTAAATAGCATTGAACTATTCCCTTCAGCTAAACTATCCTGTTTATTTTGCTGGGGAAAGCAGGGAGAAAGCGTCTATTGTAAATCTTGAGAATTTTAACAAATTGGTTGTCATTGGTGTAGTGCTACATTTTTAATTACAATGCAAAACAACCACATAAGGCATCAGATCATCCCGTTGATATGACAACATAAAAATGTCCAATGACCTGCAAACGTTAACACCTGTAGCATCTGAATTAGTTTCAGGGATGTCTAAGACTGAGGCAATGCTGCCGCCTAATGATGGGAGTATATAAGACGTGGTGTAGCAAAGTTGCTTGTTTGGCAAGCAGGCAAGGCTTGTGACATCAATTGAGGACTATAAGTGAAATTAAAAGCAATAAAAATTGGCCCATGGACTAGACTACATGATTTGATGGTGTGCCAAGACATTTATTTGGCTCAAAGCTAAAAGCAAAATAAAACCCCTGTAAATCACAGCGTCTGTAAACATTTTTTCTGTGTATTGATGTCTGTTATTATAAAGAGAAGGATACTCCACTTTTTCTCTATATTGATAGATGAGTTTTTTTATTTCATATATTTCCTAATGCTTATCATTATAATAGATATATTATTGTAATATCTGGCTGATAAATTTTATTATTCTCTGAAGAACCCTAATACAGTTTTCCCCTCAATATTTTTATTTCAGAATAAGAATTTGCATTGATGTCTCAATACTATATTTATGTATGCATCACTGGCCTTCTTTATTTAGAACAGTTTAAGGTAGTCTAGTGGTTGAGAAGAATATTAATAGTATTACTGTCAAGTTAATTCATAGACCCATAAAGAGCAATAACACTTGTGTAAGGCATCTGCCAGTGTAATCTGTGGCAGCTTGTACAACCAGCAGATCAAAACCAGCTCTAGCCCTGCAGTACCTGTTCCTTTCTCAATTCTTCTGGTATATCTTTCAATTTGTGCTCTATAGTGAAATATAAAAAAGCAGAGAACTTGCTCTTATTTCCTCATTTTTTTGTCTGCATTATCTCTTCAACTTGAAATGTTATTGAAAAGGCATAGAAAATCCAAAAATTTGTATTTATTTGTGCCTTATTCTGAAAAAGAACTTTATGGAAAATTGGTCAACCCTTGAAAAATTGTAATTTGGCAAAAATTAATAAACTGTAATCAAAGCATTATAAAGGCATTGATTGGTTAGCAGTCATCCCATTGAATCATTATAATTATATAAAAATATAATTAGGGTGATATATTTAATGTAATTCAAGCCTGTGCTAAAGATTGTTCTGCATTTTTTTTTAAATGGGAACTCATATTTCTTTTGTATGTGCTCAAATTTTTTGTATGATCTTTTCTTCTCAGCTGGGCTGATTTCCAGCAATCAGCATCTTCACAATGAGCTCACATCAAAGCAACTGCCTGAGACCTAAATCTCCCTTCTGCTTCTACACAACAGGTGCAGGAGGTTGGTCTCCATCAGACAGTGATCATTACCAATGGCTGCAAGTGGATTTTGGGAGTAGGAAGCAGATCAGTGCTATTGCAACTCAAGGCAGGTACAGCAGCTCTGACTGGGTCACTCAATATCGGATGCTCTACAGTGATACAGGGAGAAACTGGAAACCATACCACCAAGATGGAAACATCTGGGTAAGTAATTACTATGAAATGGAGGTGTGTGCTGTAATGATGGTTATTATCAGTGGTTTTTTTTTTGAATTCTAAGACTTGTAGAACTCTTCAGTGTTTATGTCGGACCAGAACAGAGCTTTGCTCAAATCAGTGATTCAAGTTGCAGCTGCTGTCAGGAGGGCTATCCCCAGATTAGCAAACCCATTTGGGGATGGCAGTATTTAGCAGAAACTGCAAATGTTTTTGGTTGCTGGTGTTGGTCGATTGGTCTCTTATGCTTTGCCTTCTCTTTCCTTTTAACTAATTTAATAGAGTCAGAGAAAACAGTGATTTTGAAAATTCTCCTATTAAAATTTTGGAAGGTAATTTTTTCCTTGTACATGTGCTGGACAGCAATTTTATCATGCATGTATTGTTTTCCATAGAGGTGCTGTAGGGGTGTATTTTTTAAGCTGGGATGGAGACTTTTTTTTCACAGTACCTAATATGAGGATGTGTTTTGGATTTGTGCTGGAAAGAGTGTTGCCAATTCAGGGATGTTTTCCTTACTGCTGAGCAGTGGTTGCATAGCCTGAAGGCCTTTTCTACTTCTCACCTTTCGGCAGCAAGTAGGCTGTGAGTGCACAAGAGGGGGCACGGCCAGGACAACTGGCTCCAACTGACCCCTGGGACATCCCTTACCATAAGGAGTCATGCTCAGCATATATTATGTGGGGAAGTATATGGAAGCATGGGGGAAGGAGGAAGAGGGCATGTTTGGAGTAATGACATTTGTTGTCCAAGTCACCATTACATGTGATCGACTCCTGTTTTCCTTGGGATGGCCAAACAGCTGCCTGACCATGGGAAGTGGTGAATGAATTCCTTTATGATTTTGCTTGAGTGTGGTTTTTGCTTTACCTGTGAAGCTGTCTGTATCTCAACCCATGAGTTTTCTCACTTTCCTTGCTCTCTCCCTCATCCCACCATGGAGGAGTGAGTGAACAGCTGTGTGGTGCTTTGCTGCTGGCTAGAGTTAAACCATGATAAGGGATATTTATGCTATAAAAATTTGAGAGAAAGGCATATAATTTGGCTTTGGTTTTTACACTTTTTCATGGATAAACTGCTGATTTCACTCTTGCTGAGAACACTAGCCCTCCATTTTGCTGACAAAAAATGATAGCTATTACTTAGCATGGTATATTCATAGCATTTCTTTTTCAAAAGTGTATTTTGAAAACAGCAACATTTTATTATTCTTTCTATAACCAAATTATGTGATTAGCTATTACTTCAAAGCAGACAAGATTTCGCACAGTGATATTTTAGGTTTACATTTTTGCCAGGTGCTTCTTTTATTAAGGTCTGTTATTAAAAATGAATGTCAAATATAGAGCATAAGGTGAATGATTTTATCTGTGTAAGAGAAATTCAGTTAATATGTGGAATGTGTAGAAACAGTCATTTTTTATTACAGTATTGATGTATTGAAAAAAATCTCTATGTGACAGGGTTCTGGAAGAGGGAGAATCTGAAGCTGGGGAGGTAGACAACCTTGAAAAGAAAAAAATATTGAGCTTTGGCTTAGATTCTGTAGAACCTGGACAGGAATGTTATTCCTCAGAGTAGGGGACAACTTATGCTTAAGCTTGATGAATATAAAAATTTGTCTTTTAAGGCCACTTACTGTAAGCACTAAATGCTAAAAATATTTTTATATACCTACTCTAAATGTATAAAAGCTCCTCTCACAATTCTGTTGAAATCACCAAGAATGGGAAGAGCTTTGCAGCTGGCTGAGTGAATAATATATAAAGCAGAATTGTTAGGCAGAGGAAAAACATGTTCTTAATAGCTTTTGGTGATGCCTAGTATGGTTGATTTAGTCACAGCTGCAATTTGCTTGTTTCCAAAGCAGACCAGCTTTCTGAGTGAGGGCTTTTCAGAAAGTCTTTATTCTTATACCATTGCTTAATACAAAAATGTTGATAGCTTCTTCATGTAAGAACATTTCCTTTTTCTCTTTATTAGCACTTATGTATGCTTGATGGATTCAGGGGGATACTATTCATCTGTTATTGACCATTGATATCACTTACAAAAGAGTGTGATGAGCCATGCAGGTCTGCTGCTTTTATTTGGAATGCTGTCTTTGGATATATTCTAACAAGCTGGTTGCTGCAATACTGCTGCTGTTCATGTCCTACAATTTTTACCTAATATTAGAAAAGCAGATTAAAAAATAAATGCTACTTTATCCCTGCTTTCTTTTAAGAGTAAAAGTGGGCTGTTACCAAAAAAATTAAAAGGCCCCGGTTCTTGAGTCTAATTCTACTTTGCCTGAAAGAGTATTGCTTTGGTGGTTAAATGATGTTGCAGCTTGGGTTTTATCTTTGAAACGCTGTTTATTAGCTATCAATAAATATTAATCTTAATATGTTCCTGAAAACAGGAGAGGTGCCTGAGCATGGACGAACTCTGTGGTCCCATTGTAGTAGTAGTGTTACAAGGAGACAGACTTCCCCGATATGAAAACAGAATGGTGTGGCTTTCCTATCAAATCTTCCATTTAGTGTCAATTTTTACAGGGAATTAAAAGCAGTGGTAGCTATTAGGACCAGGCTAGACCGCATAAGCCAAGTATCTGTCATAAGCACTTTAAACTCATAAAATCAGATTCTTCTTGACTGAAATAACTGTGGTCATTTAAAATCTTTAAAAAATCATCTTTAAAGTCATCTTAAAAATCTCCTTATTCTGGTGCCCTTAGAAATCTTTTTATAAATAATTTATTCTTTACCTTCTGATTTGTACCTTTTAAGAGATTTATCCACAGAAGAAATACACTACATAGCCTTTGTTTAAAATCCCTCTTCCATCATCCCTGTGCCTGAATATCATTGTTTTCTGACAACAATAAATTTAAAATTAAGTGCAAAAACAAAAGAAGAAAAGAGAGGTGCAAAGTTCAATAATATTTAACACTGAAGTAGTTATGGTATCAATTGACACAGAGAATGAGATGTAAGAAATAAAGGGAAAGAAAAATAAAGCTAAATAAATGAATTGGAGTGAGAGCAAAGGAGAAATAATTTGCAATAGTGATCTAGTCAGGAACAAGCCATCATAATCTGTGTAAAAGGCTGAAGTGAACTCTTTCTGTATGCGTTAGTCAGGGAGGAAAAGAAGTTCTATAATTACCTCCTAAGTAGGAGAGAAATCAAAAGGCTCTCAGGAAGTCTGTGATGGGGAAAGTGCTTTCAAGGTGAATTTAGAGTAAGCTTCCCAGTTCTGTGAAATAGATTTTGTGACCCCACCCCTCCTGGGCTTTTGGATATTTTCAATTTTCATGAATTTTAATAAGATGAGTGAATGAGGCCTCTTTCCATAAAATGCCTAGCAACTAGAGAATTTTGATCACCTCTTCTACCTTCACTCTTGTAGTCTGAGATTCTAATTTTGATAGGTCGTGAGATTTCCCTTTATATGTCAATCCACTGAGGTATTTCATGTACACAAAAGGAAATCTTTATTTTGGTATAGACGCTCACTTTGGTTTCTGTATCAACACTGTCTATTTGCCTAATGAACACATACATTCTATATATAATACTGTTTCTGTATTCAGATATAGATGATATAAATGTTTCATGTTAAGCATAATGCAAGTATGCAAGAAAATGCTGAAACACTGAGGCTCAAATTATATGCATCAGTGGCAGAGGCTGAGCATGTCTAACACTGAAATCTTTCCTAAAGAAAATTGAAAGATCCTTACTAGAATTATCTTTTAAAGTATTGTCTCCTAAAATTTGATTACTCTAATAAAACTTGATATCAGCTCTCATCCATCTCATTTTATTTTTGGGGACATCAAAGTCACAGAATCAGAGAATAAGCTATGTTGGAAGAGACCCACAAGGGTCATAGAGTCCAAATCCTGGCCCTGCACAGCACCATCCTCAAGAGCCATACATATGCCCCTGAGTATTTTCCAAACACTTCTTGACCTCTGTAAGGGCTGGTGCTGCGACCTCTTCCCTGGGCAGCCTGTCCCAATGCCTGATCACCTTTTTCCAATACCCAGCCTAAACCTATCCAGACACACAGTGTATCCACTGCTCACCACAGACCAGAGATCAGCATCTGTCCCCCTCTTCCCCTCACAAGAAAGTTTTAGACTGCAATGAGGTCTCCCCTCAGTCTGTTCTGTGCTGAACAGACCAAGTGACCTCAGCTGCTCCTTAGAACACTTCCCCTCCAGGCCTTTCACCATCTTAGTTGCTCTCCTTTGGACACTGTCTAATACCTTCATAGCTTCCTTTTACTGTGGCACTCAAAACTGACTCCAGCCCTCCACACTGGGTGAGGCCACCCCAGCTCAGAGCAGAGCAGTACAATCCCTTCCCTTGCCCAGCTGGTGATGTACTCAGGACAGAACTGGCTCTCCTGGCTGCCAGGGCACTGCTGGCTCACATCCAACCTGCCATCAACCAGAACCCTCAGGTCCCTTTCTGCAGTGCTGCTTTCCAGCACTTCATTGTCCAGTCTGTCCATATGCCCTGGGTTGTTCCATCCCAGGTACAGAATCTGGCACTTTCCTCTGATAAACTTCATATGGTTCATGGTTTCCAAGGCCTCTAATTTGTCCAAGTCTCTCAGCAGGCCTCTCTGCCTGCATTGGAGTCAGCAGCTCCCCTCAGTTTTGTATCATCTGTGAACTTACTTAGTGTCCCTTCCAGTCCTGTGTCCAAGTCATTTATGAAGATGCTGAAGAACAAAGGGCAAGAGATGGAGCCTTGCAGAACTCTACTTGTCACCAGTCTGATGTCATCTAATTCACTGTAACCCTTTGTGCCCAACCTGTAAGACAGATTGCTCACCCTCACATAATGTGCTTATCCACCTGTGGGATGCATATTTTGTCCAGAAGGATAACAGAAAGTATCAACATTTTTACAAAAGTCAAAAAATATTATGGGAAATATGAGTCAAAAAAAAAGAAAGGAGATTGAGTACAGACTCTCTGCACATGACCTCCAAATTACATTCTGTACTTGATTCTTAACTTCAGCCTCAGTGAATACCATTGGAGCTGCAAAGATGTAAATTAAAGCAGATTTTGCTTTATTACGGGAAATTTAGACCTCAACAAAGTAGCTGCTTCTTCAATTGAAAGCAGTTATGTATTTCTGATATTATTGTTGTTTTTATTTCAGTTTTAATTAAAAATTAGAGTGTATTATGCATAACATCTGGTTTGGTATTATTTTTATTATTGAAAAAATATTGAGTACATAGTTTTCAATATGAATAATGATTTTTGGAAAGGAATTTATTTACTTACCTACTGGCTTTGAATCACTTTTTTTTTAAAATTTTAGTACTTCTGATTATCTTAATGTTCTAGGTGAAACAGGAAGGAATCTACTGAGTTAACTGTAAAATGCACTTCACATTTCTCTGGGAACTGAGGAATAAACTACTGTTTTAGCAATACCTTATCTTCATTTACATGAAGAGAATTTACATGGTTCCTGTTTCTATTGAGGGAAGTAGCTACAGTACAGTGGATTTAGCTTTTACAGGAAAAAAACTCTCAGCATTTCAGAATATTCTGTTACAGGATTGAGCCAAAAGTCATTGTGAAAGAAGCTCAAGTGAGTTAGATAATTAACTTTTTCAAGCTGTGCAAGACTTCAGATGTTTGATGCTCTTGGGTGCCTTTGAAAATACCAACTATCGAAAAGGCCTAAAATAACATTTAATGACTAGATAGATACAAGGAAATCTTATACAGCTCTACCCAGCTGAACTTATGTGTGAGCCATCTGATCAGAATTTCTGTTCGTACTGACATGCATTTTCTGGTGAGTTTATTAGAAAAAAATTGCAAGCCTTACCAACATTCCCAAGTCCCTTCCACCGGCTCTGTAGAGGAATGTTTTCAGCCAGCCAAGGACTTAGTGTATACATCTTAGAGTACAATGATTTGTGTACAGCAGCAACAATTGAAGAGGAATAAATTCTAGCATACACCCACTAAGCTAGGACATGTAGGAATTATTTTCTTTGTGAAACCTGTCACTGTTTGTTTTTTTTTTCCCCTGAGAGGCTTGACCTTACTTCCATGACCCTAAATTGCATATTAATGAAGGATAATATGAAACAGTTCTTGAGTTTGAAATTTCATTCTGTTTTCCTTTTAATGTGTTTCCTTCATAAGATCTTATCTGGCAACTTACATTATAGGAAGATTTACTAGGTTAATGGGCTTGTAGGCCTGGATATTTTGTCTTTTTTAAGTACTTCTTTTGAATTACATTATTTTATTAAACCAATTTATAAGACATTATACTTTTTTTATAGTTATGGGAACATTTAGAAAATATGAATTATATTAGAATGGTCTGGTCTGTGACCTGCCATTTGTTGTTTATGGGTTACTACTAGAATATCAGATACTATGCAGACCTATTTAAACATGACAAAGGGGTTTGATATATTAATCAGAGCAAAAGTGTTGGCTAGTGTTTATAAGTTTTGAGAATGTTGTTTTCTGTCTAATGACTCCCTGACTTATCTTAGCTGGAAGGATTTTGTCTGGTATCTTGCTGTCTTAGCAATGCCTCAAGGTTACCAGCATCATATTTGCTAGCTTTTAATTCTCTGGGTAATTTATTACTAGAAATACCTGTTTTAACTTTATTTGTTTGTTTCTTTCTTTCTTTTTAACTTTACTTTCATGGTGGGATAACAAGAGAGAAAATTTTCACTTTTTTTCCTAGAATTTCCCATGTGACTTTTGTTAATTTCATCATGCCTTACCCTGCCTGGATGCTATGCCTCCGAGTACCTGTCTCCCATAACTTTATCTTATAAAGATTCCTCCATTCAGTTGCAACAGCCAATATCACCTTTATGGGTGTACTGAAGAGTCGTAACTGCCACCCAAGTGACTTTGTCTCAGCACTTAGTAGACATTGCTGACCTATACATTGAGGGCCTCTGACCAAAAGGGTATGGATACAGAAAAACATTTCTTTGCTGTAGTGAATCTAATTTCTTTTATAGATCTAATGTAATAGTCTTCACTATTACATCAAATAAATACAATAAAGTTTTGATAGGACCTTTAGAAATTCAGGCAGTTGCTGAAATGGAATTTCTAGAAACCCTGAAGAAAAGAAAATTGCAGATAAGCATCAGTGCTATCCTGATGAAGCCTGTTTCCTCATCGACTGTTCTCCATGTGGAATCTGTTAAGAGAAACTGTGAAGAATTTTTAATGCATTTAGAGAAACATACTTGGAGTTATCTGAAATATCATGGCAAAATATATCTATGCCAAATGCTGTCACAGCCACCGTATTTGTGTTAAAATGTCAGAAGATCAGATAGCCTTTTAAATGTTGGAATACTAAGATTAACACATTAACACCAAACTGGGCTAAAAAATAATGCTAGTTTAAACTACTGACTTTTCTGGGGGAGCAACCAAACAAAAACTTCCCAAAATATAGATACTTATATGTCTCAAACTAATAATGTATTTTAGGTATGAAGCTATATCCTGCCTATAAGACTTTCTAAAGGTATTTTTGCTTAGAATCTTTGAAATCACGTATTTTTTGAAGGAATAAAGACTTTTTTTTTTTCTTCCACCAGAAACATGGGGTTGTGAGTTTGCTTATGACTTTAAATGGAAAATAAGCTGGCATTTGGAAATTGATTTGATGAGATGGAAAGCCATTATTATTTTCAATCTGAGGTGCTACTTCTATTAATGAAAGAAAGCCTAACACAACTCTAGAATCTATCTCCAGAGACAGAAGCAGAATTATTTTTAATCTCTCATAGAGTATGCCACAATAGAGAGAAGACAAAATTTGTCATGGCATAGGGGCACATCCCAGCCCTCCCTCGATTCTTTGCAGGCCATTAAAAAAATTAGGGTAACATATGAGAGGCAAGCAATGTAGTCTGATAGAAAATTTCCATTCTAAAGTATTATTTTCTAATCTGTTGGTTTTAGCCTGGGGACTACTTGTCTGTTTATGTTAAACCATTCAATTTTAAACACAGACATCTAAAGGCAGGCACATAAATCCAGTTTTTATCTCACAGATGGTTTGGTTTTCAAATGCTTAAGAATGTCATCATCTCACAAAGAATAAAATGCACAGGTCCCTAAGCCAGCCCAAAAGACTACACAGTGTACTTAATCAGCTCAATATGACAATAGTCATAGTCATGGCACCACATCTAGGCTAACATATCTTTATTGAGTGCATCAATAGTCTCTCAAAACTCCTAGCACAGTTATCTAGGTCACCCTTAATCCCCTCCAGGAACCCTTAACACATGCTTAGATGGCAGAACCAAAGGTGAATTTTCAAAGATTATACATTTTTACAGGTTCTCTCTAGAAACACTTTGAATGTCTAGGTTAGGTCTACTGAATGTGACCTAGTAAAATGGACTGTGATTTCCTTGTGGCTTGTCAATCCTCTTGTTTATCTACCGTGTATGAATATATCAAATAATTTATGGGATTCTTACTATAAAAGAAGGGCAGCTTATGATCAAAAGTGTGTTTTAGGGCACTTTTATTGTTGATAGATACTGATTTTTAATTTTACGTCATATATTGGATAGGAAGGCCACACTAGGGTAATGTCTCATTTGATAAAAGTATGAATGATTTAAAAAAATAGGAGTTTCAGAGATCTCCACAGATGTAAAAAAATTCCAAACAAGTCACAATAAATATATTTGATTTGCCTTAAATTAGAAAACATAGGGTTACAAAGCCTGATTCTTGCTTTTTATTCAGTCATTGTATTTTGTAATTTTAAAAGACTTCTGCGATGTATTTGCCTTACCTAATGGAAGGGCAAGGGCAAGGTGCACCTGAGTCAGGGCAACTCCTGCTATTAACACAGGCTGGGGGAAGAACAAATGAAGAGCTGCCCTAGGGAGAAGGACCTGAAGGGATGTTGGTGGATCAGAGATTGAACATGACCCAGCCACAGGCTCTTGCAGCCCAGAAAGCCAAAAGTGTCTGAGGCCAAATTCAAAGCAGCGTGGCCAGCAAGAGGAGGGAGGGGATTTTGTCCCTCTGCTGTGCTCTGGTGAGACTCCATCTGCAGTGCTGCATCCAACTCCGGGGTCCCAGCACAGGAAGGACATGGAGGTCCTGGAGCAAGTCCAGAGGAGCGCCACTAGGATATTTAAGGGGATGGAGCATATCTTTTTTGAGGAAACGGTGAAATATTTGGGTTTGTTCAGTACAGAAAAGAAAAAGCCTCAGGGTGACCTAATTGCAGCCTTTCAATACCTGAAGGGAGACTACAAGAAAGATGCAGAGGGCCCTCTTACAAGAGCATGTGGTGACAGAACAAGGAGGAATGGCCTTTGAATGGAAAGAGAGTAGATTCAGATGAGGTATTAGGAAGAAAAATTTTTCAATGTGAGAGTGGTGAGTGACGAACAGGTTGCCCAGAGGAGACATTAATGCCCCATGTATGGACATGCTTAAGTCCAGGCTGGATGGAGCTTTGAGCAGCCTGGTCTAGTGGAAGGTTCGCAGCAGGGGAGTTGGAACTAGGTGATCTTTAAAGTCTCTTCTAACCCAAATCATTCTATGAATACATAGCTATACATGTTGAAAATCTGATCTATCAAGAACTTCCTTAGTTTCTTCCTCATTTTTTCACCATGAAACTCAAGAAGTTCCCCAAACAGGTTTTAAGGGAGATGAACCAAACAACATGCAGAAGTTCTTTAATGCCTTTTGATTCTGGATGATGTCTGAGATTTTCCCAAACTGCTAATTTTGTTGAAATGCAGTGACTAATCTACCCTAATATATTCTGTGTTTGATGCATGTGGCTTTTATTCATCCTTTTAATACAACTGGCTTCATTTTCTTTGGTGAGATGCATCATAGGATATTCCTAAACATTAAGAAACTCGAGATATTAGTTCTAAATTCAAGACAAACCCCATTGGTAGCTCCAGTAATCTACATTTTTGTTTCAATAGTGCATATGAAAAGTGATTTAAGTTCTCATCCATGGAACACTCTGGGGCTTAATTTCAAATGTTGAAATTAAAGTAATAAAACTAAATGTTTAAAATTGAGTTTACATGATCAGAAAGTGTGTCCAAGTGTGTAGGTATAATATTCAAAAAAAAGGAGCCATGGCCTCACTGAAATTCTCTGTCCAGTACCATACCACGGAAAATAAAAAACCTTAGTTAAATGTTAGGCAGGTGTAAAGAAGCAAATGTTCTCAGCCTCTTTTTGCTTGGCCTTGGCAAAAATGAAACTGTGCACAAAGCTTTAGTGTTTCAGTCTGGTGCTTATTTGATGGATTTTTTTAAAAGGTTTTTGGTTCTTCCTTAATTAATTAATTAAATAGAGATACTACTATCAGGAGAACTCGTAGGCTGAGACAGAGACACACTGAAAATACTAAAATCCTTATCCTGGGAGATGGCCATAGACAGCACCCTATTTTTCTTCATAGTATGCCCTGTAAATATTCATGTTCGGCAGAATAGATGGGTTTTTGTGAAAGAGGTGGTTGTGGCAATTCAGGTGAAACTGAAATATCATGGCGAAATCTATCTATGCCAAATGCTGTCACAGCCACAGACTGTGTTTATATTAAAAGGTCAAAAGCTCTGATAGCCTTTTAAAATGTTGGAATACGAAGATTAACACATTAACAGCAAACTGGGCTAAACAGTAATGCTAGTTTAACTGCTGACTTTTCTGGAAAAAGAAAAGTCTGCTGCACTACACTACTTCTGTTGCCTGCGAGGTGTGGTATGAACAGCATAGCTTGTGAAAGTTGTCTCCTATTTGCCCTTTGGCTCATTAGGTATTATCTTTCTGCCGAAGATGAAGATAATTACGTGGGAGCAAGTGGTGTTTGGATCAATGAGCATTCACTTCAGTGTATATTTTTGGACTTGTCCGTGTGTGGAATTATACTTTTAGCCTCTGGATCTCCCTAGAATTGGTACTTGCTCACTGGGAAGACCGGAGACAGATTTGTGTCAAAACAGATCATGGGAGGCTGACAAGTTAAGACCAAGTGCCTGACTTCAAAATCACACAGTTGATCAAGATTAAAAAAAAAAAAAAAAAAATTTACTTCATATGTGATTTAAAACCGCCTTAATGCTAAAAACTGGACTCATCCTTTTATAAAAATAACGTTCCAATATTTTTTCTGGTCTTGAAAAGTAAGATTAAAAAAAAAAAAAGAAACGAAGAAAAGACCCTTATTTCTTTAGCAGAGTATAAACTGTGATCAGCTTGAGAGCAGAAATCCATTTTACAGGGAGATTTGGCAATGCTGCTGATGATGCACTGTGTGCCTGTGGCTCTATAGATAACTTCAGCCTGAGGGTTCTTAATCTGACGCCTTTCATGAGAGGTAAATTGACATCAAAATATGAAAAAGTTAGATGTGGGCTAAGAACACTCCATTGTGCTATTTATTAAATTTTCTTCTTTTCATGCATTTTTTCTTTTAAAAAATATCCTCAAACTCATTAAGATAGAGAATAGCACATTGCTTTTTGGCACAGATCTTATTCAGAAAGGCATATAAAGAAGCTCTTACCTTTTAGGTGGAACTTAATTGCTGTTGGTTTCAACAGAAAGCATGAAGTAAAATGAAAAGCAAATATGTACTTAACAGTTTCCTGAATAGTGCTGTTTTTGTATCATAAAGGCTGTACTCTTGTCACAATTTGTAAAAATTGTTTTTCTATGACAAGTTGTTAAAAAATAGTTACTATTTTAGTTGTGATAGTATTTCTTACTACCCGTATAATGTATGTTCTTATGCACATAGATTGAGCTAATATTTACTGAAATCTGTTTTAGTAAAGTGAATGAAAATAAAAAATAAACTGCACAGATTTTCTGAATGGCAATACAGCAAGTTTAGATATAACAAACATGTTCAAGTGAAACATTGATGTGGATTAATAGTGCTGTAACTCTAGTTTCATGTAGACAAATAGAGGAAAACTTGCTTTAATTTGTTTCCAATCTCTCAGATGCGTCTATCACATTGCTTTTACATACATAAATTTAAGTAAATTGACATCATAGGAACTTAGAGCTATAATATGATTTTAATTTGTGCAACTACAGACAAAACTGTTTATATTGATCTTTAAAACCTAATGCTGACCATTCCTCCCAGCTCTACTTGATTTCAGCACAAAATACCACAAGAGATGAATAAGTCTTATAAAGTCTTGTCTTAGCTATCATACAAACTAGTTTGAATGTGATTGGTGATATCCTTACCAATCATGACCAGATTAAAATAATAATTTTTGTTTTTAAATATTGGCACAAAAGTCACTGTCTATATTGGCTGCTGGGTTGTGTTAAATGCTTCTTTAAATTAGCATGTTTCTCAGTGTGCTGAGTTAAAGAAATGTTTGTGAACATTTGTCTGTGGATTCATCCTAATAAGATCACACACAGAAAGAAATTCTTCCTGTTTGCAGGATTAGATGCAGTATCAAAATTTTAGGAAGTGTGAAAGTAATTATTTTGCAAACTGTTTTTTCAGAGTATTATTCTGACTTTTTCTTGCAAACTCAGAAAATTATAAAGTGTAATAGGTGTCTTACTCTCAGGTTCAGCCATTGAAAATACTAGAAGGAAGCTAATACAAAGAATCACCACTATCCTGAAGTTGTTTATTTTCTTTCTCAGATTATAAACTAAGTAGATTCTAGGAGGGAGTTACTTTAAAAAAAGTACTTAAGTGAATATTTCTAGAAAGAATAACACACAAACTCTTTTCCAAATTCAGCCAATTTATTGTACTGAACAATTTGCAAAGCAAAATCCTTTTAAACTTCAAAACATTGGCATTGGCTGTATGAAGAGGAAAAATGTTCTGTTCAGCTCATCACTTACTTGACCTTAGTTATTTAATTCTTTTGAAATATTTAGAAAAATGTGATCATACTGTGATGTGTGACTTTGTTTCCTATATTTTGTTAAAACATTTCTGTGCTAAAGTAGGAAAAAGTTGGTGCCAGCCCAAAAATAGATTCAGTCTATTTTAACAAAAAAATCTGTTTAGATTCATTATCCATATAATAGATTTACTGGATATCAAGCACAGTTTTGAACACACACTTTTCCCATTCCCATCAAGCTAGCCTCTTTCATTCATGACAGATTTTACTGAAGTGCCAGAGACAGAAATAAAGAGTGGAGAGGAGGAAGAGCCCTGTTGGACAAATATACTCAGGATGTGCCTCCCTAAAGCAGCATTTTCAAAGCAATAAGTATTCATATTAATAAATTGACTAAGTCTTTAAGTGCTTAAAGATATAAGGCAAAGCTGCTTACATAGCGCTGTTGTTTAATTTCCTATAAAAATGCATTCTGGTTGGGAGTAACTGAAACACAGACTTAAGGCTTTTGATACTAAGTGATTATGATAACTACACTCAGACTTTTTTATTCAGATATAAAAAAGATGGGTCAGATGTTCTTCAGCAGAGAAAGGACTAGATTAATATTTAGTTAATCCTGAAATAGTAAAGGCAGAGGTCAAATTCTCTCAGTATATTGGGGAAATAAGAAAATGTATCAATGTTGTACCATGTTAGACACTAAGACCATGAGAATTCTGGAGGTACTATGTATCTAAAACATTACCATATGCAGTTTTAAATAAAAAAGTAAAATATGTTTGTTAGCTTAAGGAGGGAGAAGGGAGAAGCAACCCTGTCAGTCTTGAGTGTTTGGTAGAAACAAGCCAGGAAAGAAAGAATTCCTTCTGTGTGAAAGTAGATGTTAATGGCAAGTTCTCAACCTGAACTCTCCAAGAGCTTTCTACATGTTCATGCTGTCTGTGTAATGTTAAAAAAACCCCACCAAACCCCACCCCCCCAAAAAAAAACCTGAGAGGAAACTAGGTCAATAACAAGAGTTTGTTTTTGACAGTCTTACTAAACTTATTGATTAATCTTTTCTCCATATTTCATTCATGTTTCTGCCTAGTGGAATGCTTTAATTACTGCTTTTGTTGTTTAGCATGAAGTTACTGACAGGTATGTTACTTTTCACAGCTTCCAGATTTATTATTCTGTCATTATTCTCAAGGTTAGGTTGATAGAAACCTATTAAATATTTCTCCCTTCACTTATCAAGACCCAAAGGAGGTAACTCCAATCTAGGTATGTGTCACTTCAGAATAGAATTTCTTTGAGCACCAAGCACGCCAAGAGCTCTACAACACAGTTTCTTCCCAGAAATAACATACTGCTGAAACAAAGTCTGTCTTTTTTAATATTTCTCTATCATAATTTATCCTGATGTAGGTTGACAATAAGGTGCTAGAATCTTGCTCATGGTATAGCTAGGCTTTCATGATAAAGGTGGCCTTTTTTTTGTAGGACATAAAAAACTGATTCATGGTTGCTAGATCTCACATATACAACATTTTTCCCATCTTTGGACTGCCTGATATGTGTAAAGAACTTCTTGGGACTGAAAGGAGAGATGAATACATAACCTGCTTATTCTTAGCATCTCTGGCTCTTTTATTAGAATTTATGAATTAATATATCTGATGTAAATCCTTTGACAGACTATGCATTGGAGAAATTGTTTGCAGACTTTCTTCCCCCCCACAAGAACTATAGCTGTAGAAGCATAAAATCCAAAATTATTGTGATTTAAAAGTAAGTAAGTACTGTTGTCACAGTTTGAAGGTAAAAAAGCCTCAGTCTTTGAAATCAGATTTAAAGACTAATTAGTTCCTGAGTAAGGGGTATAAGTATTTATATTTTAGTTAGAGCACACAGCTTCTATTTGTAGTCTAAAGACTGCAATTTCTATACAATGACTTATCATACTTATCGTACATGCATATGTAAGTACAGTGAAGGTAAAAAGCTGAAGAGATAGATACATAAGAGCTAACGGGACATCAAATCTCTATCCTATTAGTAATTCATGAAAACATGCCATGTTAAACAAAGTAACTAGTTAAATCCATTCAGACTACTGATAAAGGTAAAAAAGCACCCTGATGTACTGCTGCTTTCAAGTACGACACTAGGAAATTCGTGTGTGTCAACCCAGGCCCACTCCCTGGAATCAGCAGAAAACAAGTGTGTAGTTTGCTATCTCTGAAGAGATGCTTAAGAGGAGTTCATGACTTCCTCTTCTGAATGGCATTCAAATCTATGCCTGACTTACCAAAGGAAGGTAAAACTGTCAGAGGTAAACAATGTTCGCTACTTCTTGCTATCAAGGTATCTACACAAAGTCACTATTTCTTCATATGGCTACACTTAACCTCTAGTTGGTTTGGTTTGACATTTTGTTAAGCTTTGTTTTCTTCAGGACTGCTCTTACACACACTAGAGCCACAGTCTTCTATGAACAAAATCTGCCCTTGATTTTTCCCCTAGTTTGATCCCACTTTCCTGCCGTGGAAATAAATTTTATTTGGTGTAATATGCCTGAGTACAATGTAATGGATTCAGCTTGCTGCCAACATTATTTTCTTGTGGCGATTTTCATAGACTTTTCTCAGTTTTTCTGTATCCTCTCTCCATTGAAGTTAAGAAAAGACTTCAGTTACATTGAGGATTTTTGACTCTTCAGAAGTTTTTAAACACACCTTTTTGAACAGGAAAAAGAGCATAAAAAAAATAGAAAAAGACTGTGAGGTGGTTTTTTCAATGTTTTTCTGTTTCTGGCCTGAATACCAGGGAACATTTCTACCTTTTTAATTTTTTTCCCCTCCTTATCTCCTGCCTTCAAGCATTAAACTGTAGTAAAATACTTTCAAATAGTAAAACTGAAATTTTCAGTTTTGTGGGGACATTTACTGAATATTCATACTTCATAAAGCCACCAGCCCTTAGGTGCTCCAAAATGTGGTTGCCTAAATTATGCAGTATCTAATCAGAATTAGCCTTATACCTTGAAGCATTTAAAGGGTAAAGCAGGAAAATAATAATACATAAGTGGCTCCATGCGATACTTGAAAGGGTCATTCTTTCTTTCTATAAATTGTATTTTAATTTTTTTTTTTTCAAATAATGGCATTATTATGCTGAACAGAGTGCAATATGGAGCATGGCTAAGCATGAAAACATTTTGATCTGTTTAAAAACCTGAGTGTGTGGCAGAGAGAAAAAGCTAATATCCATAAGCTTCTTAAAAGGAATACTTGTAGGACTAGTGACAGGGTCAGGGAGATGGAATAGGGATTTCAGTTGTTCTAAGAATGTAAAAATACTTTGTTAGTAGACAGTGTGTATATGTTATTGGTACTGAAGTTTTTCCTGGTGCTACTTTGCTAATTAGAATTGTCTCTTTGCTCATTGTTGAAAGCTGGAGCTCAAAGAACGACATGTTGTCGTAAAAAGCAAAAAAAAAAAAAAAAAATCCTTTTATAAATATTATAAAATATTTTAGAAATACATTTATAGAAGACACAGTTTGCTGATGTAGTGTTTGGATAGATGGATGTCCCAAATATTCACTATATCAACCCTGCAAAGCTTTGCTGCTTTCAATGGGTAATTGTTGTAGCCTGGATAGCTGTTAGGATGGTTGCAGGTAGAGAAGCAAGATGGGCCTTTAAGTTCCATAGAGATGTTTAATTCAACCACGGGCATGGATAATCCAGGGCCAGAGGCAAATGCAGACCTTGCGGTGAGGGTCCAGGTTCACGTACATGGATGGGGAGGAGCATCAGAGACCAATTACCAGGGGACATGGGGGTGGCAAAAACGTGGAGTTAGGGCATGGGAGACAATGGGAAAACAGGGTGGCAGTGGCTAAAAGACTGAGGGACAGGGAAGGGGGCCAACCAAGGAACAGAACAGGGGTACATTTGCATTTTCTGTGAGAGAAGCCTCTTGTGTCTCCCTAACTAGGAATGACTTGCAGGGTCTCTACAGGTAATATTTTAAGTTTAGTAGGTAATATTTGTAAGTGTTTTTTTTCAAGAAGTGGTGCTTACTTTTCTTTAAAGAAAAAACATCTTCATATTAGACTTGCTTGGTAAGCTTTGTAAGAATTTAGTTGTGAGATGTGAAGTTTGAGATAAATGCAAATAAGAATATTTGAATGCAAGTGTGAACTTCAGCTCTGTTCTTAAGTTCAGCTTTGCATGTAGAAGCAGTCTATAGTCTCCAAAGTGGCACTTATCTTCCTTAATCATGACATTACTTTCTTCCAGCAATTTTTTTGCATTGCTTACTATGCATCTTTTGACCGATTCAAGAAATGATTCTGGGTGTTAGCACTCAGGAAGCCATTAAGTGACTAGTGTGTAACAAATGAGTTGAAGACAAAATAATATTGTCATATTCACTACAGGTTATACAGGAATGCCTACTGCAGAAAGTAATTTACAAGGGTAATGCAACTCTCAGGAGTTTTTAGTGCAAGACCTGACAATCTTCACATGCTTTTCACCTAGCTATAAATACAAATTCTTGTGAACGTGAGAAACAAAAAGGTATCATTTGTTTTCCCCCTCTGCTCTTCATACCAATCTCTCCTTCTTTCACTCTTCATTGTGTGCTATTGCCTTTGCCTTTCCCTGTCTCCATCTAGCAATCACAGCCGGTTTTCCCTTGGTCCCTAGTGTGCAGGCTCTTAGATCTGCCTCATCTTCTGCATTAACGTAGTCACACAGCTTTTGAGTAACAACTGCCTGTTTTCCCATATCAGGGCATGTTTGATATTTTCCTATCATATTCCCGTGTCAGCCAGCCTCTCATCAAATCATGGCAGCACCAGTGTATCTGCTCAAAATGGTAGGTATGCTTCCTATCTCATATACATGTTTTAAAGGGTAAGAAAAATTCAATGAACAGTCTCAGTGTGCTATAGATTTGTAAAAGTCTTAAGCAAAGCCAAACTGGATGTTGTTCTAGCTGAGCATATAAATATGACTACATTGTTTTTCCCTCTCTATTGATAAATCCTGTGTCTATCTTTCACATCTTAAGTGAAAGGACCCTGAGACCTAATATGATTTTCTGTCTCAAATGTAACTATTGTGATTGTCATATCAGTGAACCATCATTCTTGGCTTATTCTTTCTTCTTGCTACCAGTTTTGTTTTTTTTTTTGCAATGAAATAATAATCTGTGTACACTGATCACTTGGAACAGTGAACGGTGCGGACTGCAGTTTGAACTGTTTGTTTGAGAGGAGTCTAACCTGCAGAAGATGTTGTCTCTGTGCTACTGTATCACCTAACATATTTTAATCACAGGAAGATATAGTCTTACATTAGGACTGTTAGATTTGCTGAGAATGGGATGACTTACAAAGTCACAAACTAAGTCTCCAGCAGCAGAAATAGCACCAATAACTGAAGCTGTAGGAAAGGTGATATGGGAGTAGAACTGACCAGTTCACAATATTTGACTGGAGGCAATTCAGCTAAAAATGAAATTATTTTTGATAATGTTAAAATGAAAGTCTTTAGAGAAACAAAATTATGCAAGTACAATGATAACAAAATAATGATGCTAAGAGTCAGAGTTCATGTTTTATCACTGATAATGAAATGTGCATGTTGCATAGCCTCTCAATTTACTCCTGTCTCTCTGAATTTATCTGATCACTGGAATCATTGTAGGAAATCAATCTGTACACTACTAAATGCCACTATTGGCATTATCCCTATGGAGTATCTCCACAAGGCTGCTAAATTTAAGTCCATTTCAGTTAACCAAATTAGAGGGAGCATAACTACGAAGCACTGGAAAAATACTTCAATACCTGTAGCCTGTTTCTTCTCCATACCGCAGAAGCAAGCCTTTTATTTCTGGTCTGTACCAACTGTTTAGGTGCTACTAATGTAAAGGCACTTTCACTCTGTGCTTTCTAACACTAGTTTGTGGAAATACTGCCTCTTAGTCATCTTAATCTGGGAAAAATATAGTGTTGGGGAGTTGTTTGGCAGGATTATCTTGATGTCCTTTAGATAGACCCTTTATACAATAAATGAACTAAGACATCCCTGCCAGAATACATCAAAGAGTCCTGCTCAGAAATCCCATTTTACCAGCCAAATAATTGGCCTGAAAAATAACTTCCAGAGATTTGCACTGTAATCTTCATAAAATGAGTCTTCACTGATGCCATGGGAGGGAACAGGGAGGACAGTGACGCTTGCTATGTGCACTGTGCTCTGTATATGGCTATTACTGGTATTAAATCAATACTGGTATTAAGTCAAACTTTGTCAGCAGACAGTGACTGAAAAATAAACCTACTATGACTTCATATGTAGTCTCTCTTGGGATTCTTATGGTGTTATATTACCAAACAGAAGAGAAAAGAGGAAACAGATCTGTAGACCTAAAGGGAATCTTGCAGAAGATAAATAGAATTTTAAATAAAAAAGCATTATTTTTATATAAATCTAAGTTATTGTTGTAGTATTAAAGTCCTGAGCGGTCCTGATAAATTCTCTGTTTGGATCTCCCAGTTTTAGAGTTCACTGCTCTTTTACTGAAAAATGAATGTAAAGCATCGGTTTTTATTATTCTTGAAAGCATCCCTTTTAAATTTCACAGATTGTATATTACCTGAAACATTCTCAATTTCCAAGTTTAAATTTTGTAATGAAATTTTGTTATGTTAGCTTCTTAACTTGAAGCTAGTTGCTGTTGAAAAGTCTACAGAAGTTTGTACTGTGTAATTGGACTAGACACAAAATTTATGGAAATAAAGATTTATTTGGATTACATTTCTTAGCTGAGCCTTTTGTGTGTTGCATTAGATCAAATCTTCTCTGTGTTATTTCACTAAGCACTGTGACCCTTATGCAATAATTTTAGTTTTGATTGTCCTACATAAACTGAAAGTAGTACAGAAGAATGGAAAATTCAAGATGTATTCTGAAAGAAATTAGCTAAAGCAGCCGTTCAGTTAGAGAAACAAAAAGTTGGTTGAGATTAGGTCATTGAAATGCTAACAACCCTTATTCAACAGGGAAAGCTTATTCAAACTACAGCAGACATGTGATAGCCTTTGGGAAGAAATTGGGGAGCATTAAGGAGAAATTTCTAATGCTATATTCACAGAAACCATATGAAGCTTTCAAAGTAACCCTTTGATCTGAGAAAAGACTACGTGATCTGCTAATAGTAATTGGAAAAGATCCATTTTTGGCCTGAAGGGCAAGAAGTTTAATTAACAGTGTAGAATGATGTTGGGTTAAAAGTCTAATATTAATGAGAATTTTTAATATTCCTCAGTATTGCAAGAGCATAAACAGAAGCAAGAGTCAAGAAAGATGATTGGAAAATTCTACTTATGATGGCTTGTACAGGAACAGGCCTGAACTCAGGATTTTAATGCTGGATAACGATTACCTTTTAGTTATAGGATGAGTCTTCAAGTAGCTGTTGTATTGTTCTTGCTTGAGGGATGCACTGATGCAATACAAAGTTGCTGGTGGTATTTATCATTTAGAAATCATATCTTGGTATTGACCACTCACAAGGACAAGATATTTTCTTATTGAAACTGATTTTTTTCAAGGCTTTTTCTGAGCTAGCTGTACACATGTTGCAAATAAGCAACTAAAGGGGCAGACTCTACTAAAAAATAGTTTTACTAACTTTCACTGAGTGAATTTGATTTATGGGAGATGTTTTGAACCTGAAAGAAAGACAGAGTACCCAGTACAGGACAGGTTATTAAAGAGAGAATCTGACATTTAATCTTCTAAGAGGTAAGATTTTTCTTCCAGTAAAGGGAAATACTTTGTTCCATGTGTAATACATCCCCATGGGGTTTATTGCTTTGGCATGTTTTATGCCCTGTGCTGTTACTTCTGCACTCTTTCATGTTGGACAAACCTCAGAACCAATATGGACAATGCTTGTGCCAAAATTAATATTCTGGAAAGGTCATACCAATGACTAGATGATTCTTTCCAACAAAAGAATACAGCAAGAGGGGAAAAGTACTGCAAATCCATTAATATACTACTGAAGACAGATTTAAGAATTGATGTAACTTAGACTAGAAAGAACAGCTCATCAATTACTGCCCAACTTGAGGAGGTTGGACTCATTTGAGAGAACTACAGGAGTCTTCAAATAACTTTCACCAAAATCTGTCAGCAAGTGACAATAGTAAGTCCATGTTTTGTATGTACAAACAACTAAACAAAAAATTAGAGAAGATTAAAACCTGCAGTCAATTTGAGGTGCCTTTCTGATAAAGCAGTCAAAGTGGTCTTTGAGAGTCACTGCCATTTCTCCTTATTTGGTTTGCAATGAGAAAACTGAAGTCAGATGACAGTAGTTCCCAGATTTACTACCACGACTTATAGACAGGTTTGTTGCTTTACTTGATCTTGACTTCTTGACTTAGCAGAAAATTGTTTATTGTATAACCCTGAGCTGTTCACTAGCACTTAAGTCAAGCTTGGAGCCTAACTGAGATCTGTAAAGGCTGAACAGAATGTTTTTGGATTTTTTAAAAGCTTCCAAGCATAGCATGTAAAGAAAAGCAATACTTACTTTGGTTGGCAAATCTTATCAAACTTAGCACTTTACACACGTACCTGTGTTTTAGAAATAAAGTGTTATTATTTCAGAATCATCTCTCAGACTGTTTGCACAAAATATTGGTATTACATTTGGAAGCTGATGATAGGGAAACATCTGTTTATTTGCCAGTCAAAAAATTTCCTGATAGTCAATATGATGTTTATCAGAAATGAAGTCCCCTTTTAAGATCTCAGGTTGACTCAATCCTGGTTTACGGAATGATAGCTCAGTGAATCTACAGGACAATTTTTATTCTTCACTTACCTGTCAAAATAAATTTCATAATTGCTATCATTTTAGCAAGCAGCATTAATAGCAAGTCCTACATTTACATTTTTTCACAATGACAAAGTAGATTTGTGCTCACATTTGAGTTTTTTTAGTTAAGTGGGTTAAGCTGTTTAACATTGGTCATCCTATAATTTCTTTTTGGAGACATCTAAGTAATTTTAGTTATGTACCTTAGCGAAATGGACTTTTAGCATCTGCAAATTGCTTTTTTTTGTCATATGCAGTCACTAAAAGAGGGTATAGAGAGAAGAGTCACAAATTATGATGGGATTATATGATGTGAACAGAAATGATGCAGTTAACCAGCAGTCCATCTGAGCTGGGGAATAATGTCCCTTCCACATGGACTAACAGTTTCTCTAATATGTGAAAGTTGCAGCCCACTGATGGAAATGCATAGTAGAGTAACAAAAGAATTACAGCAATTTCGCAACCATAAGGCACACTCTTTTGACTAAAATTTTGATCAGATCCCAGAAGTGCGCCTTATAATCTGGCGTGCCTTATATATGGTCAAAGTTCGGAAATTTGCCAGCCTGGAAGTACGAGCCACGACAGCCGTGCAAACCACGCCGGCCAGCACTAGGGGCAGGCGGGAGTGCTAGGGCCCAGGGCATGGGGAGGGCACCTGGGGCTGTGTTTAAAGGCTACGCCGATCTGTGAAAAATGTTTGCAAATTGAGCACCTGCCAGTAAACCCCGTGATCGCGTGATTCTGTTACTAATTCGTTACTTTGTTGTGCATGGGTCCTTGCTGCAAAAAAAAGAGTGTGCTTTATAGCCCAGTGCACTTCATACATGGACAAAGTTTGGAAATTTTCCGACAACCTGGAAGTGCCCCTTATAATCCAGTGTACCTTATAGTTGTGGAATTACTGTACCTTCCAAAGTATGGGATTTTTTTCTATTCACTAGATTTGAGACCAAATTAACAAGCAGGTTCTCTCCTACATTACCCAGGACTCCATGTCATAGCAGTCTTGTGGTCAAATGCTTGACCAGGAGCATCAGCAGAAATACTGAAGTTACCTGGCACTAAAGTACAGATATTTTGGACATGGTTTCCAAGTGTTTTTCCTCCACAATAAAAATGACTGGGAAACCCGGAAAAGGAGTGGAAGAAACCAAAGCATGTGGGATGTCATGATACATAAACTAGTCTTTCTATGGACATGGATGCAAACAGGGAGCAAATTTTAACTTTGAAATATGTTACTTCTCCTAACTCTTTAGAAACTTTCCATTTGCTTGTTTTTAAGGCTTTCCTATGACAGCATCTCTGGACTAAATTTTTGTGGAAATAGAAAATGTTCCCTTTTTGTACACTTTCAGTGGAAAATGTGAATTGGCTCAAAGTGCAGAACATATCAATTGCCAATCTAACTTCATAAAAATGGGGAAGCTGATTTGCCTCATTTCAAAAGTTGTTCATTGTAACTTATCTGGAATGTACATTTACCTTAATCCACTAATATGAATAGTATTACAATGAAAGAAGAAGCAGCAGTTGCAGGGCTACCTGCTATAGATACACAGAACAAAGATCTCCCCTGTTCTTTTATACAATTTCTCTTCTAAAACAGATGAGCAGATAAGCAAATTGAAATTCACATCTGAAGCCATACTTTTTTGTCGGTCTTCTGTGTTGACAGTTGTTTTGCAGTTTTGTGGCTCCACAATTAACAGCTCTTTGAGGCAATTTCTTCTAAATATCTTTACTTCTTAACTGTTTTCACTAGAACATATGATCTGTAACCTTAATGGCAGTTTTTCTGCAATTTCTGTTAGAAATGCTACTTGGTAATCCAGCTTCAATAGCTATGCAGTGTCTGACTGGATCTCAACACAGACAGAAATTAACATTTTGTTTCTATGGGTGTGAAATTCCCATTCTCTCGAGAGTAATGAGAGGGAGTATGCTGACCTCTACATCAGTAGCAGAAATCGGCTTTCATATGAAAACCTACTGCAGAGCACAGGCATGATCTTTTGGAAATATTTGGAAGCTTAAACTTGAGCCTAGGCAATAGCCGACACACCTTGTGCAGTACATTATACAGATAACAGGCAAAAGCTTTCTATCATTTAAACAGAATATTATATCACTTATTTATGCCAAATTTTATTTAAAGAAATCCAGTAAACCAATGTCTTCAAATCCTTCACAGATCTTGTCTCCAAATCTGTCATAGATCTTCTATAAACTCTTGATGCATTTACGCTGGCTCTGACAATGCCAGATTAAATGTGCCTTCAGTGCTGTTTATGGTTGCTTCCCTGGAACTTTGTATTTTACATGTCCATTTTTAGGCTTGATTAGTATTTTATGAGCCAGTTGTCCATTTTGATAATCAAAGCTTTGCATTCTGGTGTTACTGGAAGCAACTATCATTCTCACCATGTTAAATGCTTGGGGAGCCAGAGAGGAAGGCAGGCAGGGCAGCGGTCTTAAGCTTTCTAGGTGTTGTAAAGTGAATAAAAATATTTCTTATCATCTGTTGCTGTAGCAAAAATACATGCTATTTAGTGCTCATCCAAATGAAGTGAACTTAATTAAGAGAATCACAAAGTTAATAATTGGATTATCAAAGGGTACAATACAGTAGAGATGTATATTAACTGTACACAGCTCAAGACATAATTAAGTTGAGCTTAATCCTTTTTCAGTCAGGTTTTAATTGTTTACATTATCTTTCTTTTTTTCCTATGATCTAATAAGTTCATTATTCTGTTTAACATAATATTATTGATTACTGTATATACCTGGTAATGCTTAATTTGCTCATTAAGGTTGGGTTTCATAGAGACTGACTTTCATTGAAAATATTATGAGAGTTCAGGTACAGAGAGAATGGATTATAAAGAAAATGTTGAATATAACTGGCATGTTTACATGGAGACTTTGGTGAGGTGGAATGCTCTAAGCAATTAGAAAACTGACAGTTTTTGCTCAAGTAACTGAAAGTAGCTGTCTTTCCTATGTCACATAAACTTATGTTGTACTAAACAATTATGGAATTGTTTTACAGCAGCACATAAAAAATACTTGAGAAGGTGTCACCTAATGCAGTACACCTTCCTCATAATAGATTTCCAAGAAAATACCTTAGCACAGTTTAGATCAGTTTGCCTTGGTAGCTAACTGTGAACCACCAAGTTATATTGGGAAAGGTTTGCTAATGCACGTGTTCCCACTTCTTTTAAATTAATTTCTTGATGAGGCAGTCAAAATTCATTGCATTCTGCAAGGGTTTTTGTGTCCATTTGTATCTTCAGATTCTATATGAGAATGACAGATAATGACAACATGTAGGATTAAAATGAGGAGTTACTCATTTATGGCTGACTATTTCAAGTATAAAATAAAACATCTAGTTGTGGTAGAGTTTCAGCAATTCTTATGAATTGCATTTGTAGTTCTGTCTGATTTTCTCTCCAGTGAACAATGCACATCCTTAGGAAACCAAGAAGCTTTATCTTTTTTGTTTCTTATCCCTAGGATTACCACAAGCACCAGCTGAAAATCTCCTACCTATAACTGGCTCCTTTCTCTCAATGTGAAAGGACAGGGAATGTGATAGCATGGTAGCATACCAGTGGCTTGAACCAGGGTCCCCTCTCTTTTCCCCAAAACAATCCTTAAGCATGGAGCAAGTTGAAAAAGGGCAAGTTTTATTCCAGTCCTGATCTTTCTACATAAACAAGGTAAAATGTCACTAAGCACCAGTAAATACCAGACTTTTGATGAGGCTGGAGTAAAGCCCCATAAAAGATTTCTAATAAATCTGTTGGTGTGTCTTTGCAAAGGACTTATTTTATATGATAAATGCACCAAATAGACTTGCAAACCATAGTAAGGAAAATAAATATGCTGTGCAGTACAGTGGTGGTCTCTTGATGTGAGTTTGTTTCAGGCATATGAACAAAGCAATATACAAGTGCCAGGCAGGGGGTGATTATTTGTGCTTTCTATGTCAGTTGAAAATAAATGATGAAATAAAATCTTAAAAATGGCAGAATGGCAGGTTATTTCTTATTTGGTTTAAAAAAATGGCTTTGTTCTCTGCACAGGCATGTATTGGAATCCATCTCCATTCATAGTTCAAATGGGTTTTGAAGTTTTTCCATGTGGGCAGTGTCTTGTATCAAAGGGGTTTTGCAGGTAATTTGGTATGATTCAACCAAGTTAATGGTGTCTGCTCTCCTTAGGCACAACAAAACTTTAGCAAATTTCTCTAGAGAGCCCAGATATTTTGCTAATTCTGAGAAAGTAAGTGTATTGATTGTGATTGTTTAGGAAATGCTCCTGTCAGCTCAAGTATTAGAGAGGGAGGGAATGGCTAAAACTGAAATCTTATCGTTTTATCATTTTCCGTATATGGAGCAGATTTCAGGAGTCCAGGGTTGGCTAAAGGCAGATTTTGGCTTAGCACAGACTTGTACAACATTCTTTATGCTAAAATAACAAAGTGATCAGTTAAACAAGGGATGCTCCTTTCTCCTCCTTTTCTGCCATTTTTAGCTTGTACACTACTTAAACTTCCAGCTGCAACAGAGCTTTGTCCTAGTTCAGGCTTTGGCTGCCCTTTACTGCCCAGGACAACTGTTTGTAAAGGATTGTAGCCTCTGCACTATCCATCAACATGGCAGCCTGTAGCTGAATGATATCTCTTGACCTGGTTACAATGAATCCTTGCTACCTGAAAGCCTCAAGCCAAGTCCTAGGCATACCTTTCTATTTTTAATTAATAATGTTATTATAAAGGGTATTTTCCATGTGGAAAACTGAAAATACTTGAAGATTAGTTTTCCCATAAGCCTGTTTTCTCCATTGAACTCCTCTGTGCTCAGTTTTAACCCTGTTTCTGCATGAAAATAATGGTCTCCATTTCCATTAATAATTCTGTTTATTAATTAAATTATTCTATGTTTGTTTGTGTTTTGGTTGTTTTAGAGTTTTTTTACTTGGTTCTTTGGATTGATTTTGATTTTTTTTTTTTTTGTGTTGTGGGGCATTTGGTTGTTTTTCTTGTTTGGGGTTTTTTTAAATTTTTATTTGGTTTGGGGTTTTGTACGTGTTTTTATGTTAGCTGTTGTATGTTATTGTATGTTGTTGTATGTTATTAGCTGTGGAAGAACATTCCAAGAAAAAGCATACCAATACTTGTGTTTGTATCAAAATTGAAAGGTACTTCTGTCATGAGTAATAATGAAGTTTTGGTATAGCTTCAGAAGCGGAGAGCTTCTTTAGGAGAAATAAGACAAAATTAGGCAGTAAGCACATTTCTGTTGTAGGTTATCATATAAAATTTATATTGCATCACATTAACAAGACAGTTAATACAAATTTTGTAATTTGTTTTCAAGTGCCAGTGTAAATTCATGAAAACTCTTCAAACCCCCTCCTTGGGGGTTGGGGAAGTACTTCAGGTAAATTTCAAGTAGGAATGGAAAGCTTTATTTGATATGTTGGGATTTGGGGGGAAAATACCTCTTTTGGCAACTGGCATCTTTTTGAGTCCTTCAGGCATATGCATTTTATACACACATAGAAATAGTTGTGTATTTAGTATATTATGATTTGCCTGGTCTACTTCAACAGCTATTAACAGGTTCAATATAAGAATATATTTCCTTGGGAGAGATTGAAGGAAGAATAAGATTAGAATTACAGTAATTTCAGAATTATAAGGCCCACCGGGTTATAAGGCACACTTCCGAGTAGCCGAGAAGTCCACGGAATTTGTCAATATATAAGGCGCAATGGCCTATGAGGTGCACTTTTTTTTTTTTTTGCAGTGAGGATCCGCTGCCAGCCTCGCCCCACATTGTGTGGCTGCCAGACCACCCCATGCCCCACGTGGCTGCTGGCACCACCCCACAGCTTGCGCTTCCAGGTTGTCAATTTGCTGGAATTTATCCACATATAAGGTGCACCAGGTGATAAGGCACACTTCCAGGGTAGGCTTGAAACTTCAGTCAAAAAGGTGCACCTTATACATGTGAAATTACTGTACTCAGTATTTCTTCTAACATGAAACTTGACAGATCTATTATCAGGTACAGTAATTTCACAATTATAAGCTGCACCTGATTATAAGCCACACCTCCCGATAGCTGGGTAGACCACGGAATTTGTCCATATGTAAGCTGCACCTGAATATAAGCTGCCCCCTTTTTTTTTTCTTTTTCTTTTCTTTTTTTTTTTTTTTTTTTTTTTTTTAAAGCGGGGATCCAAGTGTAACAAAGTAACAAATTAGTAACAGAATCGCTGCCAGCTGGGTTTGGTGTCAGGTGCTCAAGTTGCAACAGTTTTCATAGACCAGCAAAGCCTTTAAAGGCAGCCCCAGGCATCCTCCCCACCTGGCTCTCACTTCCAGGTTGGCATTTTGCTGGGATTAGTCCATAGATAAGCCGCACCTGAATATAAGCCGCACTACTGGGGTAGGCTGGATTCTTCATCATGAAATTACTGTAATTATTATAGGAATGGTATATTATAGTTTTATATTTTAATTGTGGAAGTATAATGGTAAGTGCTATGAGTATGTAGGAGAACCTGTTATAAGGACATTCCCCTGCGCAACTCTTGAAGTCCACTGCCCTTTCTCGGCTGGTTGTAATTTTTCCTATTATTGCTCTGCAAATACAGCAGCAGTCCAGCAGGAAAAGTTGGGAGACACTTGAGGGAGCTAGTTTCAGGCCACTGGACAGGAAACCAATGCTGTTATTGTCACTAAGGCCAGGAGGTTTACCTGTGTGGTGGACATGCATGTTCAGAGCATTAAATTAATTCTTGCACAAAAAATCTTTTTCCCTTTTGACCAATTAATTGACTACAGTTATGGCAAAGACAGCTAAGAACAGCATTCTGTTCCTTTTATGTGGAATAATTGGGATTATCCTGGCAACATTATAATCTTGAAATCTATTTTCTCCTTTTCTTAACTTCTACATGAAACAGGAGTACATAGCCATTTTGAGTATAGGACTAAATTGTTTGAGAGTTTGAAAGGACACAATTTTTTTAAAAGTTTGAAGGCAGGATTTTAAGGTCACCTTTTATACCATCTTTCTAATGTTATTTTTCCCTCACTGAACTAAGGTAAGTACAAATATGATGCTTGTGACCTCTACGATGATTTTTTTTTTCTTCCTCAAGCAAATGGCCAGATGCAGAAAGAACCAAGATCCATCAAACTTTTAATAAAATGAAAGTTTGTCTTGAATGTCACAACACCAAATGATAGTGTTTCTTCTCACAGCTTCTACAGACATCAGCTATGAGACTTACAACAGAAAAAAATTTTCCCACAGATGACCTGAGCTTTAAGCAGATTTCTAGGATTTTGATAATTACTGGATTTCTAACCATATTCCTGCAAGCACAATGTACTACCTAAGTGCTATTTCTCAAAACCAAAATATCTGATTATATTTGATTTTCTGTAGGCAGTAAATCAGATAATCTGAGGTGGCAGAAGACTTCTGTTGCTAGTTTGTCTCCTCTAATATATGTACTGCTCCTGAAACAAAAGGACTGATCTTTCTCTTATTTTATTTTACTTCATCTCTTATTTCTCTGTTTGATCAAGAACAGCCTAAATGTGAAAGCTTTCCTCTGTTCAGTTACGTCTTTCAGTATCTCCTGCTGTATTCAGAAGGAATTCTTCAAAGATATATTTGAAAATCTTCAAAAATACTGACCTTCTCAATTGTTTTGTACTTATGACTAGTAAAAGCCCAGTAAAGGATGGATTTCAGTTCCTGGCAAGCTTGCATAACATGTTGAGGATCAAATTAGTGAAGGACAATATGGATCTTGCCAGTTGAGAAATAAAGATTCTCAGACTGTGGGACATTTATCCTTAAAGACCTGCAAACTGCTTCAGAATTTGCACAAGGAACACAAACCTCTCCTGAGCAGATGAATAGGTGATCTACAGGAGCCTATCTGCAGACCAGCCCATACCACAAGCTCATTCCTAAGGCTATTTACTATTCCCATACTTAAAGTCTGGAAATTTATGTTGCTATATTATTCGATATTTAATCGATAAATCAATATTTTACAGAATTTCATAGTGTGGGCTTCATGCAGCCACTCTCTGAGAGGCTTCTTGCAAATTTGTAATTTGCAGGGCAAATTTTCCACTCATGATCAGTTTATGCATAGTGAGAAACTTAAGATAATGCAGACTTAGGAAGCTGTTGTTTTAGGGGAGAGCATGATCTGCTTCTATGCTAATGAATCTGAGTATCTTGGAGAAACTGGAAGCTTAGGCAAGATGGAAGGTCAGCTGAAAATAAAATTGCTGGAAAATAAAATAAAATGGAACGCTAATGCTCTTATTGTTCAAGAGCTTTTCCCTGTGATTATTTCCCGTAGTTACTATTTCTGGAAATAGCTGAGTGCAATATGTAGATTCCTGCACATTTCTGGACTATGTTCTCATATTTTACTGTCAGCATTTTGTAAGGTCATGTCAAATTCCCTGTTCAGGTGAATGTTTGGCCTCTGCCTTGCTGTTTTTCCAGTGAGCCTAACTTACTGCTGTTTTAAACAAAGCTAGTGATTAACAAAGCTCATGATTAACTATCTAATATGTTGCAGGTTCTGAGGTCACAGGACCATTATTAGGGCACTAGAAAATTTTGCCCAGGCATGACTTGGCTGAGTGAATAGAAAATGTTTCTTTTAACTTTTAAATCATAAAATCGTTTTTTCAAAATAAAATTTATTGTCATTATAGTTACAACTTAAATGTTTTATGAGATAGGTTTTTGATGCTACACATGTAAGCTAAGGATCAGTTTTCCTTATATATGAGAAACAGATTTGAATATTAATAAAACATGCTGCAAGCATTTTTATACAGGCAATTCTACCTTTTTTTGCTAAAATACATTCATAATGTTCCAGATGGAATATCTAGTTGTCATTGCCTAACTTAAAATCTCATATGGACTCTACAATGAATTATTAAAACTAATTAAAATGTTTAACTCCAAAAAAACGCATTTTATAAATAAAAGAAGAAAATGGTACTTGTAAAATTGTTTGGAAACATGTTCCAAATGCACATAAACCTTCCAAATGTCATGGCAAGTTGGTGTTTATAATAGGTAATGTATTTTATGATCAATGTATGTTGTATTCCCAAATTTTTGCCTCTTCCCTAGCACAAATCTCCTTACTCTAAGAAAAAAAGAGCCTAATAAATCCTGAAGAAAGAAACACTAGGGGGGAAAAAAAGGCCTCACGATGCTCTCAATCTAGATTCTTAGTTACACTGTGAAGTGAGAAAGCAGTATAAGTTTTAAATAGAACAGATTGAGATAATTCAGTGGAAGATACCTATCAGCATCTAGGACAATAATGTTTCAAAACATTTCAATGAATAAAACTAAAACCACATTTTCTAAGAAAAACCCCAAACCCAAGACAAACAACAATGTCAAATAAAAAAATCCCCACATTTGTCATACCTTGTTTGGTGAGAAGTTAAATAGACATAGCTCATGAGAACAGAATGCTGGATGTGGAGCCATGTATCTTCATCCTAGAGTATTTAGTTGAGGAAACATAATTTCTTCTTGGAATTTGAATTTCTAAAAAGCTGTGAAGCACTTAACAAGAATCCAATGGAAACAGCTATTCATAAACAGGGCACAAAGTAGAAAGAGACATCAGCTAGAGTTTTTCATATGGGGAAGACTTGGACCTAATGGTAGACTTAATGCAGAAGATTTATGTGAATTTTTAATTTACATTTTAGATTTGGAAATAATAGAAGATATTTTATAATATAAGTATGGAATATAGTAGTATGATATATAAAATAGCCTTAGACCATATATGGGCTTAGTTGAAACAGTAGGAAAATTGGAAATGGACAGGACAGTGCAGCACTAGAATAAATTTGAAGGCTGTTATGATTTTAAGGACAAACTAGCTGTGGTAACCTCTAACTTTTACTAATTTTTCTTTTGGTGGATGGGATTCTTATATGTGGAATAAACAGTCATGTTATAATGTCTTAAATTACAATTTAAAAAACACCTGAGGATTCCTTTTGGAAATGTCTGAAATACTCAGATATTTTACAAATGATCAGTTTGTTACTCCTTGCAAAAACAATATACAGTAATTTCACAAATATAAGCCGCACCTCCTGGTAGCCGGGTAGGCCACGGGATTTGTCCATATATAAGCCGCACTTTTTTTTTCTTTTTTAAGCAAGGATCCATGTGTAACAAAGTAACAAATTAGTAACAGAATCGCTGCCAGCTGGATTTGGTGTCAGGTGCTCAAGTTGCAACAGTTTTCATAGACCAGCGAAGCCTTTAAAGGCAGCCCCAGGCACCCTCCCCAGCTGGCTCTCACTTCTGGGTTGGCATTTTGCTGGGATTTGTCCATAGATAAGCCGCACCTGATGATTAGCCGCACTACTGGTGTAGGCTGGATTCTTCAATGAAAAAGGTGCATCTTATAATCGTGAAATTACTGTAAATGGAAATCCAGTAGTTTTCAGTATCTCTAAAAGGTTCAACTAATACAAGATACATATCGAAAACTTCTCAAATTCAGTAAAAATTCATAAGGATGCCTCTTAGATTTTAAGCCTTGCTTAAATTAAAATTGTTGATCTTATCCCAACCTTTTGAAAATAAAATAAAGGAATGCTGTATTTTTAACTTTGTTTTCCAGATCTTTCAGGCCCTTAAAATAGACAAAACCAAACCTGTGATGCTGAGGAAAGGTGGGATCTAAAAGTGCTAAAACTGGTATATTACAAAAATTTCAGAGGACAAAAAATAAAAGGAGTATATAATTTAGATCATCTTTTTGATTCCTCTTTGGAACCAGGCTTGACAAAGCTCCAGTGATTTGAAGCACTGCATTAACACTTTGTGTACATACATGTTCTTGTTGTAGCACAATCACCGATCCTTGAAATGAGCGGACAAACAGGTTTTCACCAGCCCTCTGATGACAAGGTGCTTTTAGCTACCTCTGAGACTTAGTATGCCAGATGGAGCATTATTTGGATCCTTAGTTGGGTAAATCATAGTTTTTTCCAGGTGGATTTATTACCATTACAAAGAAAACCAAACCAAAACAAAAAAAAATTTTAAAAAAAAGGAACTGAAGATCTAGGGTTTTTTTTCAATGCTTACCTATCATTCCCTGTATTATTTGTTTACAAAGAATGGCCATAGCCTGACTCAGTATCAGCCTTGAATTTGAACTCTGAAGATCATAATTCCTCCTGCCCTCAAACCATTTGATCTAGACCTTGACATCCTCCTCTTCATAAAAATGTGAGAAAAGAAATTAGTTTTAACATTAAATTGATTTCCTGAAATTCCATGAAACTGCTTCTCCTCATGATACCTTGCTAACAAGGTAATGATCCCATTTATTTTTTTAATCAATACACAGCAAGGGATCCCAGTGACTTGCCTCTCAGGCTTTAAAAACATCTATAATTTTAGCCTTGAAGGTGCCTTATAAAATTGGAACATGCAGTCATTTTTATTTTCTTCTGCTGAAGAGCAGATACTTGCAGGTACACCATATACTGGGAGCCTCAAAGATAGAACAGGTCATTGTATTTTTGCTGTGTCATATTTGGACAAGAGATTTTCCTTTATGTCATTAGCAGGCACTTGGTGCTTCTGCTTATTTATTTATTTTTTTTAAAAAGCATATAAAGTAAATATACTTGGAGCTAAGGGATTTAAAATGTAATTTATCTGTGCAACAAAGGAATTACATTAAAGAAAACTATGAAAGGTGAGATCTTCCCCACTGTTTATTGTAATATAACTTGTGATTGGAGTTTTTGTTTAGTATGAGCCTTGTCCAAATGCAGGAGAAACTGCAGGCAGTATGAAGAAGTAAAGGCATTTTGTACTCATTTTATAACTAACATTGAAAGACCCTAGTTGTTCTGTAGTAATAGATGCTATGTGTGAGTCACAAGAATATATTTTGGCTTAGCTTGCAGCCTGCTATTAATATTTCAGCATTGTGACAGTATCCATAAAAGTTCTAAAGCTTCATATTTGTGATTTTTGGGGCCGTCCTGTGTGGAGTTAGGAGTTGGACTTTGACAATCCTTGTGAGTCCCGTCCAATTCAGAATGTTCTGTGATATTTTCTTCTTTTCCTCTTTGTAAGTGTTTAGGACTGCAGACAGACAAAGCCATCTGTCACTCAGATATGGTTTCTAGAACTGAATTTAAATGGATGCTGAAGTCACCCCTGAATCTCCATAGCACAGTCAGCCTGAAAATGTAGCACTGATAAGCATTTTATTTAAAAAGCACTTACTGTCATGAATTGTCCTTTCTTTCCCGGCTCCCACAGTAACACGGACTTTGGTCTTTTGGCTACCTTTAAGTGATGAATGGCTCTATTGACTTCATGCACTAAAGTGCTTTAGTGGATCAAGTTTATTTCAGGGGACTTCCCAGCAGAGAAAAGGTTTACAGAATTAAATACACAGACTGACATGAATAAATTTCATCAGAACATAGGGAAATGTAGGAGGACAAAAAAAGTCAGGGATAAGTAAAAATAATTATGTAAGTAAAAAATATTTTCTAATTTTGGATCTGGTATAGACATTGTCTCAAAGCAAATACAAGCACAGAATTAAACACAGCTTCTGTTTATAAAATGTTCGGAAAAGTTGTATATTGCAGGCATTTGCTGTATCCAGTTGTATCAGATCTGGCTGAAGTCAAAGAGCTTTGTCTGCACAGATGCACAGTTTCCATTTCCTTTCCTGAAACTCCTATTTTAACAGTCCAATTTGCTGAATTTTTCCCCTGATTGCTATTGTTATCCAGGTGTATGTCTGTGAAATACGCTAGAAGATGTGATGTGCCAGCTTGCTGTACTAGCTGCAACAGATTTCAGAAATAACCCTTTGAGTTCACCACCCTTTCTCAGTGATGTGATTAAGGGAGAAAAATCTGTTCCAGCCTCCCCCAGTTGAATGCTTTGACGGGGAAAAGTCCTTTTTAACAGTTGCCTAGTGCATGCTGGTTGTCCTCTAGTGTGTTGTATGTATATCTTCTCTGTGCCGGTCTGTGTGGGACTGGATTTCCCTGTTCTGGGACCTTTGAAATAAATGAATTGGTTCTGGGGAAGCTGACGCAAATAAGCCCTCTGCTAGGAATCTGTCACTGGTAGGAACAGTCCCTGGGAAAAACAGACATGACATGTGACAGCATCTAGGCATAAAGATTTTGTTAAAAAATGTTTGTGGTCTTTGTCAATAGATCAGTGTGTATATCAAGGAATGAGTAAAAATGACTATCAATAAATTTGTCCTCCTTATTAAATTAGTGGGAAGGAAAGAGGAGAAACTAATTTCTTGCAGCTGTGTTTCCACGGATGTGGTAAAGCTCACAATCATAAACAATGCTTTGAGCACTACCGTGCTATTAGGAGTCAAAGCATCAGCAGGAAAACTAAAGTTACTGTCTCCTGCTGTTGTAATGCAATTCCACACTTCTGACCGCTCCTCAGACAAGACAGGAAAGGAGCAGTAGTTTTAAGATAACATCTGTATTAATACCTCAGGAGTTCTTGGTGTGCCTCATTTTGCCAGCAAAACCCAAGGGATGGAAAGCAAAAATCCCCAGTGTGCCCCAGGAGGTCCGTGAAGTTTGGGTGGGAGGGCAAGAAACCTGCAGGGCGTGTGTGAATTGCTCCCACCCCTGGGAGAGACCCATGATCATCATGGGCATTTTGAGAATGGATGAAGTGTGCTGAGGAAGCCACATGCCCTGCAGTTTGCAGACAGCCAGAAAATACCACATCATTCATAAACCATTGGAAATTGAGTAGTATTTGCCTGTGCCAGATTCAAATGCCTTAGGAAGACTCTCAATGAGGGTAAGACAGAAAACCCGCTCCCCATGTTATTTTGGTGAAATCAGTAAGACAACATCATTTTCTAGAAATTTATTATGATTCACAATCTGTACGTAAATTTTTTGCATCACAAACTGTGCCAAACCACCACCATTGTTACAGTGCAGGAAATTATATGTTGTTTACAGGCATACTCTTTCATCAGTTATTGATTTAAAGCAACCAATCTATTACCAAATTGCAGTGCCTCTCAAAAATAAATTTTCTGCATGTGTAGCAGGGATTATTAAATTACTAAAATGAATTATAATTTTCATATATAAAAATAAAAATTTAAAGTGTTTAAATCCATGTACCTGAGAAGACACACAAATGTATTGAAAATCCTGTGGTGTTTTACACTATTCCATGTGTTTCAAATGTTAAGAACTTGATTTTTCCTTTTTGGGGCACACTTCCATTTTCTGCATGTGGGATGTCATTCTAGTATAATCCTTAAGTACCTATTGATCATCAAACTTGAAGAATAAAGCAAGTAAAGTTGACAGGAATGATTATGGTGCTCTTGGTTCCCAGTTGCTGCAGGAATTTGTTTCAAACTCTCTTCCAAAATCCTGTTGTATATTGGTGGTGAAATATGGAGTGTTTTGGGTTTTAGTCTTTAGGCATATATGCAGCACTGTTTAATATAGCTGTAAGAGCAGTTCCTACTTCTACAACTATTAAGATTCAGTCGACTCATTCCTACAATGAACAGTACACTTGTTTTTAAAAAATCAACCTTCCAAAAACTTGACCTGAAACAAGCAAAGTGAATTATAAATGCATTTAAAATATAGAAAACATGCGGAATGTTTTCTATATTTCCATATCATTCACTGGGAAAAAAAAATATTTTTTTTTTTATTTCTGCACAATGAATAATAGAAAGCAAAATCATAATTTTTCTGTGATTTAATGGAGTTCAAATATTTTCATTAAACATTGGTTGATATGAAGGAGAGATCATTTTCAATGGGGAGAGTGGTGTTTTTAATGGCACAATTGGGTTTTAGGGGGAAGAAAGGGGTTTTTGGGGAGGGAAAAAGAAGAGCTGTTGGGCTGCCTGAGAAAACATAATGTGGTTGTATCTTGTGGCAAAATAAAAGATAACAATCCTCAAACTCCTACACTTAGTATATACTCATAATGTTATTTTCCCTGTTTTTCTCCACTTTTTAGCCTTAATCCTAGGATATGATACTGCAGGAACATTACTGGGTTTTATGTTACTATGGGCATATACTGTGGATTGTTATAACTTACTTCCACATGATTCTGGTGCTTTCTTGACTAACTGGCAATTAAAAGAAAACAAAGCAAAAAGACCAAAAACCCCCAAACCTCAAATCAGTTGCCAGGGTGTTAAATATGGTGTGTCCACCCACACCTCTCATTTGGAAAGGAAGAAGGCAGCACAGATATGACAAGGATGTGAGCAAAGTTCTTTTCCTTTTATGTCTCAGTGGTTTCTATAGTCTTTCAAGAAGCAGAAATGGGTTCACTGACACTCTCAGCTAGCAGGTTGCCTTAAACCTTCTTCAAAATTTCCACTTGCAAAGCTTTCCAAACTATCCAAGACTTTCCAAACTATGCTATAGTGGTCTGAGATGGGCCTCCTTTGGTTTCCTCCTGCTGGGGAGCCCTTCTGTCTCGAGGACAATACTTGAGCAGCCTGCTAGACAGACAGGGCAGGACTGACACTGTAGGCTGAGGGACAAAGCAGTAGCCCCACAGGCTTCTCTGGTGTTATCAGCACCTCCTGCACGCAACAATTGGATCATGTACCAACCATCTGTTCCTGTGATTTTTCAGTTAAGATGAAAGCTGAAAAGTTCTCTTTTTGAGCCACACAGAGCATCATGTACTTCAGAATATGTTTTGTCTGACAGTTGATCTGTCATCTTACTGCAGCTGCTGATCTCAGGAAAGAATTGGATTTCAGTTTCTCAAATTTTTGGGGCACTCTTAATGTACTGAAGGACTGAGCTATGGCATAAAATACGGCACAGTCTGCCATTTCCTTGTCTGATTCCTTCTCACCAGTGCTTTTAATATAATATTGTAAAGAATTTACTTTCCTTGAATACATTTGTTTTCTGATGTAACAGATCAGTGGAGAGACAAGAGCACCAAATATGCCAATAGACACTTTGCACATGTTTGGATTTTGCTTGCACAGGCCAATGTAGGTAAAGGTTATGGGTTTCATTAAGGCAGTGTACATAATGGTCTTTAAATGTATTTCATCAGTGTTTTTAAAAACTTTTATTAAATTATTTTTCTCAGCAGGGAGCTGAGCCACAGAGATAGTTTTACCTTCCACCCACACCCTTTTCTAATGACTTTTCCCATTTTAAAAAGATTTCAAAGTACTCACAGTATTCAGTCTCCTGGCATTTATCTAAATTATTGCTAATTCATGTTCATTTCTCTGCTATTATGTCAGCCGCTTACAGAATGAGTGTATTTAAAAATACAAAAAAAAAAGATTTTAAAGAACTAAATTTTCTATTTTCTTAAATGGTTATTAAATCACTTCATTTTGCCATCATTATTTGAACTACTTACATTTGAAAAGTAGTGAATGCATTTCCTTCATTTTTAGGGTATAATCATGATTTTGAACGATACTTTTGCAGAAGTAATCCTTTCTTTTTTATCCTCTTGCTGACTAATTTCTTACCCTTTAAGAAGGAATGGATGTCAAAATACCTTCCGTTTGACATCTTGAATGTATAGAAAAGAACAAACATATCTTTAGGGAAATTGGTTTTGGCTCTCAAAAAGGAAAAGAAAGGAACCGGAGAAGTTATTACTTTTTCTACCCTTGTACCCTGTACTTGGGCAGTTTCGAGCTTCATTTTCACTGTTTAAAAGCATGTGCTTGATCATGTGATAAATAGTTATGTTATCCATCCCTTTCTAAAATCCTTGTGAATACAAATCATTGTAACTGTACTGTAAGAGCTGATAGAGAAGCACAAATTTAATAATTTCTTTCATTGTTACAGGGAGTTATTGTGCAATATTGTTTTTTTAACTTGTATTTCATTTCTAGCTCTTCTTCTGCTGCAAAATCTGAAAATGCAAACATTTACATCTCCAGAATCCATGTTTTCCTCCTTGTAAATCAAAGATGATAAAATTCCATGCCATTAGATAACCCTGTACAATGGGAGTATTTAAAACCAAAGTTACAGAGTGAGGTGTTACATTTGCAACAACATTGAGCTTTTTGAAAAATGTCTTGCATCATAAAGTAGAAAAACGAGTAAAACCACAGCACACAAAATTATTACTTGGTGTATATATATTTTGTAATTGTTTTCCTTTAATTCCCATCCTCATACTTTCACAGTACAGAAGGGCAGCTATAAGAAGAAGTTTAGTTAGTGAAAGTATTATAGGGAAGAATATTTGTCTGCATTCTCCTAATGCTCTGATGTTTTACCTTCTCTCTTCTTTTTTACAAAATGAAGATAAAAAAACAAGATTAAAAACAACCCCACAAAAATGAAAAAGGAAAAGGGTCAGGTTAGTTTAGTCCTAGCAAATTTAACCAAGTTTTAATGGCATCTGGGAAGATGTCTTTTATACATTTCAAGAATATTGCCGTCTTCTGTAGCATTGTCCTTTTGATAGGATTTATTAGTGAGAAAAATCTGCCTATACCTTGCCATACTCTCAGATCCCTTCTCTGAAGAATGCTGCCATGCTGAAGTAGAAGAGAAGGTGGAAGACAGAAATTTGGTTATCTACATAGCTTAATTCTACATTCAGTGATTTTTCATCTTTTAATTTCAATAAACTTAAGGAGGCCACTTCCATGTCAGGGTAAGCCCTAACAGTAGGTGCCAGGAGACCTCATAAAAATCACCCTTCCTATCAATCTTCTTCTATGATTTTTGAAAAATCTTGTCCTAGATTTTTTGCTGTTTATGCTTAAATTTTGTTTTCTGACTGTTGTTAATGGTGATGCAGGAAGTCTGTTTGGAATACTGTAAAAAAGGAGACAAGTTCAGCTTTTCCTCAAAAAAAAAAAAAAAAAAAAAAAAAAAAGGCCTGGAAGTCTTCAGGAGATGATTTGCTGACATGTACACTTCTATCTCTGTGAAGCTCTTTTCCTAGGAATATACAGCACATGTTCTGAAACACTAGGTATAAAGCACACAGATGTCATAAAGGCTTTATTTTTAATTTTTTTTTTAATCACACAGCTTTATCACTTGCTTGTAAAGAGCACATTCAAAAGTATGTTTAGTTTTATGAAATTCTGACTTCTAGCAAGTAGTATTAAGGGTAATGGGGAAAAGCTAAAGAAATAGACATATGCATTGTTAACTTTAGTGACTTTTTATGATAATATTCTGAGGAAATGAGATAAAATCTGAAAAAGCAGTGCTAGATGACTTCTTGTTTTACTATTTTATTTCTGTCTCTTGCAAACTGTCTTTGCATGTTTTTTTGGAAAGGTTACATCAATTTCACACTCATAAGCCGCACCTGGTTATAAGCTGCACTTCCAGGTAGCCAGGAAAACCATGGAATTTGTCCATAAATAAGCTGCACCGGGTGATAAGCCGCTATTTTTTTTTTTTTTTAAAGAGAGGATCCATGTGCAACGAAGTAATGAGTTAGTAAGAGAATTCGACCATTGCAGGATTTGCTGTCAGGTGCTCAATTTGCAAACAGTTTTCACAGACCAGCGAAGCCTTTAAATGCAGCCCCAGGTGCCCTCCTCATGCCACAGGCCCCGGCACTCCTGCCCTCAGTGCTGGCTGCCATGGCTCCCCACCATCTTGCTCTCCCTTATCTGTAGAAGTGCCTCCTTGCCTTTCTGCCTACAAATTTGGCAGCCAAATTTTTTTTAAGAAATATTAACCTTCTACGAACACCAGATATTATCAACCAGACAGTCTTTCAAGACCTCATGTGATAGAAATTCAGGAAAATACTACTGCTTAAGGTTTTCATAAAGAAAAAGTGTGTTATGGGATAGCATCTTCTAATAACCCAAGCAAAAATTATTTGTCAGAGCTTCCAAAACGTAATGTCGCTTTATGTCAAACATATTAGTCAGGTCATGAGAGGAATCTTAGAGGAGATAATTAATAAATTGTCCTGAAACTGGATGAGTTTTTTCCAAAGTAGTTAGTCTTTGATATATACAACAAGAACATCTATGTGGGAGAAGTGTCAGTCTGTACAAAACTACTTTCACAGAACAGCTCCCACTGTGTAAAGGAGTTTGATTGCTTTTTGTCGGCTAGCCTGCTGGCATGAGATGGAACCTGTGAGTATGGCAACCTATACATCCTGGACTTTTAGGACAAAATATGAGATGTCCAGTAGTTTCAGGTTTGAAGTCAGTATCTTGTCAAATCTTAGAACCTATTGGGTTGAGGAAATGGAGATATTAATCTATAAATGGACGTGTGATATATAAAGATTCCCTTGACTTGGAGTGAGACTTATTTCCTTCAGGAGAGAACTCCTTATTCTTCTTTTTCTGTTTGTGGAAAAACCTAAAATCAGTGAGTCTAAGCTTTTGAAGGAAAGCAAAACAAAAACAGAATTTAAAAAAAATTCTAGATGGACTGTGTGGCATTCATATATTCTTAATTCATAATATACAGGTATTTTGAGTATCTTTGATGTTTCTTCATTCTAAATCATTAAAAATATCATAGATGCAATTTTTTGTATTATTACTCAATTACTGATAATTTAGATGCAATTTTCCTCCAAAATCCAGAGAGCACTGTCGCTTTTTCTCCTCCCTGTAGAGTCTGCATTGTAAAAAGAAAATAACATTGAAATATTTATTGAATATGCATGTTGAATGGTGCAATTGGTCTAGCTAATAGTTGGATAACTGGTGCAGAACACTGTGCTTTTAACACTGTTCTGTAAATGTTAAAAGAGTTCCTACAGAGAGCTAGTGATTAATAAGTTTTCATTTATTTCTCTTTACTGTTTTTCTAAACAGGTATTGATTAAAGTAAGTGCTACTGGATTGAATATCTTCAGTGATGGTGTCTGTTTCTGGAATGTGATAAGAGAATTTTGGAAAAGTCAGCTGTTAGAAAACAAATGATCTTTTGAGGTCTTTTGTATTGAGACATTCTCTTTGCCAGTGGAGGAGAAACCAGGCATTTTTTATCACAAATCTTTAACATCCATTATATTTTCTTTGCATTGTACTCTATAACTTGGAATGGATTTGCTCTGGCACCAAGTTAGTGAGTACTAGGGTTAATATTATAACTTACTTCCTGTGATATGTGAATGCAAAGTAGAATTTTCAGGGCACCTTTAAGCACACACAAATATCAAGCAATTGTCCTAGGTTCTCACAGATTTTAGCACTATATCCCTTGTGATCCATGAGCTCATTCATCATTAAAGTTCCATATGATAATAATTCTCTTTTGGCCTGGGATACTGTATTCCCCCTTTGATCCTTCTACTTACAGCCTATTCCAGGTTAATTATTTTCTAGCACACTATTTTCAGGAGGTACAAGGCAAAGGTATAAGGCAAAGGTGGCTTAATATTTTTTCTGTAGTCAAGAAATGCTGGAGGTCTGTGATGTCAAGATTTTGGCGCATATTGCGGTGTGCTTCAGTAGGCACAGAGATGATGTAACTCACGCCTGTGGCTAGAAAAGCAGAAAACATACCTTGTTAGGTGCTTTATTGTTGGACCATTGCACAAGGAGCAAATGCAGCCTGAGCCTTAAATGCTGTTTGAGTGAAAATTTCCCAGGAACACTTTGTGCTACATGGGGACAGAAGCTGACAAAGTGTAACTGATGGTGACAGGGAACGTCTTGAAAAATCAGCAACTGTGCATTAAACCCTCATGTCAGCAGCTGCTCAGGAATCCTTTATGGTCGCTGTTGGCTATACCTGACACCACAGTGTAGCTCCTCTCAAGAACGGTTTAATATGTTTCTAGCCCCAAGCAAACAGGCAGGAATATGTGTTGTAGCTGCATCAATTACACTGGTTCACAGCACAAAAAGTTCATCTTGAGAGTGAGGAACAGTTAAATCAAGACTTCGAGTCAAACTTCTTTCAAAAAGTAGGATTTATTGAAGTCTTTGTCTTGTTGTCTTTTCTATATTTTGATGATGCTTTGAAAAGATGTTGTTAAATAATGAGAAGCTTATTAACCCAGGGATAATTTTAGCCACGTTCCTGATTCAAACACTGTCAAAAACATTTGAAGAGCAAAAAGGTGCTAGAAAACTCCTCCTAGTTTGAATTAATTATCTTCAAAAGCACTGTGTATCACATCTTGAAAGCCTCATTTTTTGATTTCTGAAGAGTGTCTCAATATTTTCAGACAGCAGTTGTTACTGTGAACATCTGGAACTTGATGTGAAACTGTGGCACGTGTAAATCATTACAATATTGTCTTTAGGCAAGAAACTGTGATACTGAAAAATTAATGACAAACAAACTAAATGCGCTACTCATCAATTGTATTTTCCTCTTCTTAGAGTTTCTTTCAAAACCTCTTAAATTGCACTCTGGTTGAAAATGTTATGGCTCAGGGTGGGAGAACAGAATAACAGCAACACAGTAAAACAAAGTTTGCAAATGTGAATACAGGATTCAGTTCTTTTTATACAATTAGATTTTTAAGAGGTTAATGAAAATATTGCCTGCATCAATCTAAAGATTTTGTGAAGAATCTTAGTTTGGGAATGTAAAAGTTGTCTATTTATAAAATCTTAGTGCATTGCTAGAATTTACAGTCATAGATTTAACCAGTTTTTCTTCTCGTGTGTTTACATCTGCTGGTGTCATATGTCTGAATTATTAAAAATTGCATACCCAATTAACATTTATAATGTGACATCAGTCAACGAGATGTATATTGTTCCTAGTAATTTGTCAATTACAAACAAGATTACAAGGTCCTGTTGGAGCCAGGGCACAGTAAAGAAGTCCTTCACATTTGCATCATTCAAATTAAGAGAATTTCATGGGTGCCTTAGCAAGAACTGCAGGCAACTTGTGCATCAATGGGTACTTTATTCACACAGTTTATCACAGAAGTGATGTCACTCTTGTATCACAAAATCTTTATGAAAATTTAAAAAGCCTACTAGTCCTAGAGAAATATCCCAATAGGAATTTCACAGGGTCATTCAAATTTAGCTGTAGTTGATTGTCTCAATGTCACAATTTCTTTGTATTTCTTTTTCAGGAAGCAAAATTTGCTAATGTTTTAGCAGATGAATACCTGGGGGTTTTTTCCCCCTGAAGTCTTTGATAATAATCACTAACAAGCCATTTTAGAGTCTTAGCTTTTTTGGAAAATATAGCATTTTAAAGTAAAAATGTTTAATTTGGAAAAATGGGTAATGTAAAGCTGACTTATGTGTATATGATGCACTATTTTCATGTTTTCTGATGCAATGCTGTTTCACCTATCTTTCTCACAAATTCTCATCGGAACTAAGAGTGTGATAAAAGTAACAGCTTCTATCTTAGAAGTAAAACCGCAAACTTGGGTGGTAGCTACACCTCAGCTTCTTGCAAAGGAGGAAAAAGCTGTAATTTTGGTGCACTTAGAGTGAATAAGTTCTGAAGAACTACATGCTTTTCCTTAATTTCTGTAACAAGAAGATCAGGACGATGGTCATGAATGCAAAAGTTATGAGACCAAATTACTGCTGTCCTTTGGCTTGATGTTTTGGTTTCTGGAGTGACTTGACAATTGCACACACAAGGCAGTGTGTGACAGTCTAGTAAAGGAAACTTAGGTATTTCTAAGTGAGGTAGCCATGTCACTGCAAGCAGGATGATTTAAGCCAGACTGACATGTCTGCTAACCAGAACTAGAAGTGCTGCCTCACATCATTCCTATGTGTAGTACAAAGCACAGATTCCCCAAAGAATCTCTTGCCTTTAGCTTGTCTTCTCTCAATCCCAGACCTACTGAACTAATGCTCTAACTTGGCTATAAAGCTTAAAATAGTTTATCACCAAAATGAAACTTTTTCTGTAACAGGTAAAGAACCACTGCTCTATTCATACCCATATAAAATATTGCCTGCCTGCACAGAAACGAACACAGATGACTTTTCATTTCAGCTACCTCAGCTACCCGGTACCCTGAGGGAGATGAAAGTAAACCAGGGATTTCACCTGGTCATTTGTTCACATAGATATAATACTGAAATCTTATACCAGGGTTCACATCAGTAAAGATATTTACAAATAGTTTTCTCTTTGTTAGTTTAACTTCTGTGGATTGAGTTTTTAATATAGCCTTTATACAGTAATATAAGGAGCAATTACTTCAATGTCATATTTTATCAGATTGTCATTAATGTGTTGGCTTTCAATATGCATGGTGTCTATGGCAACTCTTCATAGGCTACCTCTAGATTCTCTAACTTAGACTTATTGTCAACCAGACATTATAGAAGTGATGAGCTCAGTCAAAATGTGCTATGCAAGTGGTTACCTCAATTTTCTGGTTCAGCAAATTACATTGCTCCAGAGGTTTTTTGGTAATGGTTTACTGTAGTACAATGTAAAATGTAATGATGTGGAGAATATTGGTGAGCAGCTAAAGGCCAAACTCATTGAGCTGTTTGAGCTAATTCAGAGGTAGTATTTGATATTGTAGTAACATCCTTTTATACATTCAATGCTAAATATAAATGTCCTTAATCAGTCTGAAATAGTGCTTCATATCTCTGGTAGTCATAAGTAGTTTCTTCTCATTGGCAAAACTGATAATATTTCAAAGGTTTTGAGATTCTACTGTAGCACTCTTGATTACTTTCATGGACATTTAGACTGCTAAAACTTCAATATTTTGGTATGAAGCAGAAGGTGTTGGCAAGAGGGAAGACTGTTTCAGACCCTAACTTTCTAAGGATTTCTGGTGCTAACAGTCTTGAAAGATGTAACTGGAATAACTCTTTTTTACCAAAGTCATAAAATGTATACTAGAATAAGCATATAGATATGAAATTGAAACCATTTAAACAAAAAGCCCAACACAATGCCTAGAGATGAAACAAGTGTGAGTATGAAAACAATGTAATGAATCTTGCATATACTTCACATGCATCTGAGAGCTCTTTACAGAAGAACAAGTTTTGAGATTCCTTTCACCTCTAATGAGCAAAAAGTAAGGTTTTTCTTACTTTTCTTTCACTTCGATATTAGAAGCACCGCCTTGACTTCAAATATTGCTTTTGTTGACACTGCATCCAGAAAATCCATGAGTAATTCTAAGTTTCCATTAAATTTTCTCACTGTCTCCCTTTATTTCCAAGTCTCTCTCTACACTCTTTTTTGACTAACTGTTTTCCCTCTGTTTTGTCTTTCCTTTTCTATTTCCCTCCTGGTTTCCTAGGGAGATTAGGTTACTGATAGTTAAATGATTCATAGAAATAGCTAGGAATGAAAGCTAGCTGGTCTGGAAGTCTAACAGAGGAGGCTGAAACACTGGGTTACTTTCAAATTTCATCTTTCATCTCGCCATGCTCTAGTTATCTGCCAGTCAACACTCTCAGCTTGGATGTTCCTATGTTTCAATCAGATGGCAAGGGAGTTACTCTGAATGGTAAAATACAGGATCATAGACAAACCAAGGTTTTTACTGGATGGATGCACAATATGAATTATTAAGGAACAAGTGAACAACAATGCTCCAAGTAAGGTGACTTTTACTACAATTTAAGTGATTTTTGGTTTAATAATAGAAAAACAATTTGAAGTGTTAACACTGATTTGAACTTACAGTTTAGATACACTTGAAAGAAATTTTGCATAGCATGGTGATGTCTTTTTTGTTTGGCTGGGAAATCTAACCCATTCATTTGTATTATCAAAAGAAGCTTTTTGCAATGTAGTGTGTGAACAATCCTCAAAGTCCAAATTACGTATAGTACTTTAACAATGTCTTTATAAAAATGAGGAAGAAAAAGCCATACTATTATTTTTCCTTTTTTTACCTTCAAAGATGCCAATTTCACATTAAGGATTAGATGATGTACTAAATGGAAAAGAGGGTGGAGAATGTTAGATAAGGCATCCCAAAAATTAAATGGAGCTCACGAAAATGGAAAAAAAAATTAAGAAAAATGTCTAATTAATAAGTATCTTTCTTTACCCTCCATCTTCCTCAAATACTCCTGAACAAGGATTCCAGATCCCTCACTCCCCCATATTCCTTACTTGTGGTAGTCCATGTTTTTCTTTTGATAAACCCATTCAAAAAAAGGAATCAAGCCACCTCAGCAGTAATTTGACTACAGACTATTTATATTACAAGGCTATGCTAGAACTAGGCAGGTTTAAAGATCTTAAGTGATTGGGGGGTTGGGACTAGGTGATCTTTAAGGTCATTTTCAGCCCTTATCATTCTACAGTTTTAAAACTCTATGAAATTCTTCCACACAGAATCATTGTTTACTGAAAATTACTAGTTCATGCAATTTTAAAATGGTTTCATCCAGAAGGGACCTTAAAGATCATCTAGTCTCAACCCCCCTGCTAAGGGCAAGGACAGCTCCTACTAAACCAGGTCATTCAAGGCCTTATCCAACCTGGTCTATAGATCATATAGCTTGTTTAGGAGGAGTAGATACAAGCCTTTAAGAATAACATTAGGAGGATTGGATTCTTCCCTAGATGGAGAGACAGAGACTTCTTTCAGTCTTGGCACAGCTAAACAGATTTTTCTGAGAGTTAGAAATGGAAATAGGACTAATACCCAAACCTCTTTGGACCACTTATTTGCAAGAAATGTCATCATTCTCTTCTAAATACTAGAAGAGTTTACTTTGCCTTGCTTTCACATATCCTTTCCCTTTTTCAGTGGACAGAATGGTAGAGCTCAGAAATGTTCTTAATTGCCAACTTCCTCCTCCAGACACATTACAGTGCCAGGTTTGATCTACATCTGCATGTTTGAAGAAGCTGCTAAAAACAACAAATCTTCTCTCACATCAGTGGAAGCAGAGGATAAATATGTTGAAATCAGTGAAGCATAAATGTAGTAAGAGAGCAAAAACAGGTCTAAGAATGGAAAAGCAGTCATTGCTGCCCAGAATATTTTACATAGCTTTTGAAGAGAATTAGTCTGTATTTTGAAGCATAATGAGTAACAGAAAGGTTGGGACAGATGGAACTGATGAAATTACTTTATTTTGCAATTCATTGTATCAAGAATATTGTGACACACAGAAATCCTGCATTTTCCATGTCTTTAGCTGGGAGAGGAAAGCAGTGGTATATGTAAAATAATTGTTTATATGCACTTTATATAGTTTTCAAGTATGGATGAAGGGCAAATCCTCAGCAACTCTGACAAAATCATTCCATCTTCTATTCTGTTTGTAAGTGCTAATGAGACAAACATTATAAATTAACTTTAAGGCTCTTAGGGAGTCTTAAAAGTGAGCAGCAAGAACGGTAAAATTAATAAAAGTTAGAGTAAGATAAAAATAATGAGCTGGAATTGCTAGAAAGATAGTTGAAAGGAGTTAGGTTAAAAAAAATGTAAAGGCGGAAAATATGTGAATCAAAATTACAAAATGTCAGCTGGTCAGGGAAGGCAGAGGAGTAGGAATACCAGTTAATGGAGTGCACTGGTTTATTTCAGCAAAGTCTCAGACTACTGTACAGGCAGAAAACAGGGTGTTTTATTTTTTACTTCCTTGATATTAATTTACTTTTTTAGCCTAAAACCTCTTTTGCTAGGCAGCCCCTTAGGACCATTTATGGATATTTGATTTTATTCAGTACCAAGTAAAACTGGCAGATTCTGACCCTTTGTAAGATTTCCACAGTATGTTCACTGTGATATAGATTACTTATGCCTAATGTTGGGGAAAATCTTTCAGGAATGAGCCTCAGTGAATCAAAATTATAGTTCTTTATATACGGATATATAATACTAAAGCATAAACAGTCTTTTAACTAAATTTTATGGGTATCCTACTAGATCATAAAATATGTATTAGTCTAGAACAGATGATGTTGCAAACAACAATAAATGTGCACAAAAAAGGAGAACTTTGAGACTTGAAGCACATAAGATAATTCTGTAGAAAAGCACATTGTTTCATTGATGGTCCTAATTAGTATGAAAGATTTTTGATATTTAATCAGAGAAATGTAGGAAAATAGGTTTGAAAAACCAATTTTATAAGTATGAAAACAGGCCAAAAATGGTTTGCATTTTGCTATTTGCCTAATCATCATTCCAAGTTCAATGTAGGGAAAAAAATTGCATTAAACCTCAGTGTATTCTGTTGCACTTGCCAGCTAGTTTAAAACACAGGAAACATGTAGGAAAATATACCAGTGGATTCAGTAGCAACTGCAAACCTCTTTTTTTTGCCAGTGACTAAGAACTTATTTACCACTATCTTATTAATTTCTGTGGATTCAGGAAATAAATTTATCTTTTCCAGTTTTCTTCATGTCAGAAAATATAATAGGAGACCTGTGTATGATGGGGTTACAGATCACTGCCTAAGAGATATCTGAAAAAAGTATGGGCTCAGAAGTGATTGGATTCCACAAGGATCATAAAAGTTACTAAGCAGATGATAATTGGAATCAGGTTTTCCAGTGAGCTCCTCAGGTAGAATCTCAGATCCCATGGACAGAGACAGAAGAATATTTCTCCGATCTTGTCTCTACCCACTCTCCATCTTCAGCATCATGGTTTGAAACCCCTTGGTTTTAGAGTAAAAACAAGCATCAGGAAGTCTTTGCAATGTGAGCGGGAATCAGAGGGCCTTTCTTTCATCTTACAGCGTATCTTACAGCCTCACTTTCCAACCACTTTGGTGCTGCTACGCAAAGGCTCGCCCTGCCTCCCTATGCTTGGAGGAAAGCACATAAATAGTGTAAGTAATTCAACTGTCTAAGGAACACACCTCTCTTATCCCTGCTTCTTTTTGACTACCTTCCAGAATTCAGACCTTCTCCAAGCAGCATCTCAGGGAATGAACAGATTGTTGAATTTTTATATATACTTGCAAGCACTTGGCAAGATCCAGCCCATATAAAACAGGATCATGCTGTGTAAATATCAGCCCTGCACAACTGCAGCTCAGTCTCCCAAGAGGGTAGGCTTGCTTTTGCCAACTGGTGGACTCAGATGAATAATTTCTAGATCATTTTAAATGGTTTAAAGTGTAGTTCCTGATAACCTAATGAGTAAAAGAAGCATGTTTTTTGAGGCAGCACTGGCATTTACAGAGATTACTGCATTCCTAATATTAATTTAATGGAAGCTGACATTTGTCCTTTTAAGGTAGATTTTTGAGATGTTTGATTATCTCATTTTAAGTGAAAAGAATAATTTTCAGTTGAAGCATGGCTATGCAACATTAAATACCTTATAAGCAGTTTCTAATTAAGGAAAACCTATGTCAGTAGAAGTTTCTCATTTAGGCTCACAGTCCTAGGAGTAACCCTGCAGTATTACTGCTAGCTGGCAAACTGACTGTTTTGACTGTAGGGCCCAAAGAAGTTTAGTGATTTGTTAATGCAATTTAATAACTTAATTTAAAAAAAATTCCCAAAACACACATGTTCTCTTCCCACCCAGGAAAATAACAAAACAAAACAAATGCAAAACAAAACAAACAAACAAACAAACAAAACTATTTAAGAAACCCTACCCTCCTTATGCTTACCTTAACTTTTAAGAAATTCAATAGTTTGACCTTCCAGGTGAAATTTGTGTCACTCCTTTTGTTTTTCACTAGATACCTTAGATTCTGCATCTTGTGTATTTTGGCAACCTCTGCAGACCCATTTTGTCATCATTTTGCTCAGTACAGTAAGAAAGCCTACAACTGAAATAGAAAAGCTTTTACAAACACAAGGACTTCAAGGATCTAATAAGAAAGTATGATCTGTAAAACATACAGTGACTGAAAAGCATCCTGTGCATTAGTGTATCATAGTCAGATTACTTTTTCACTGAGTATGGAGCACAAGCCTTTCAACAACTGCTGCATTAGGCCCACAGTGAGATGTCACTACAAAGGAAAATCCAGCTGCTGGTCTCCTCGGGAACAGTACAGAATAAAAGGATGTGGTCCACCAGATTTTGACTGCAGAAGATTTTGGTTTAATGCTTGCATTCACTTTCATGTACTTGTTGCTTTTGTTATTTCTTTTTTATTGTTGGAAATGCTTGAAATGTTTTTTGAAAGATGAGATAAATCTTAAGAAGCACACATTCAGGAAGTACAAATGAAAAAAAAAGAACTTTTTGGTATTTCTTCACGGTTTACTGGCATGAAATAAAAATGCTTGATATCAATTAAAGCAAAAAAAAAAAAAAGCAACTGTTAGTATTGTCATTTTTCTAATATTTGTGTGACCTAATTCCATCCAAAGGTCTCCTTCCACTGCATGATAATGTACAAGGTAAACGGTTAAAGTATACACTCACTGCAAAATGTGGGTGTATCTATTAAAAAAACTTCATCTTGCCATCTCTGTTCAGCCCTGGATAGGAGTTTGAAGAAAAACTCTCAGTATTCAGAGGAATCTATTAAAACAGAAATGAACATTCTCTCTGTTGCAGATAAAAAGAATGTAGTACAGGGTTAAAGCCCACTCATATTTACTAGCGTTCTAAAACTGCAAAATTTGCCTTTTTTTGCAGTACCACTTTATGGTCTCTTATCAGCGATGAAGAGATGGGGACATTAGAGTTGTGATCGGAAGCCAATTTTATTGAGTATACAAGGCCTTTATAAAAGTATTTTACTTGTATGGCACTTACACAGGGTTCTATTTTTGGTAACCATTTCCCACTGGTTACACATTCTTCATGGCACCATGTCACCTGGTAACATTATCTCTTCACAAAGCTTCTCAGCATGTTTCTTGGTCACTTCTTGCCCAGGGAGTATTTATCTGTGCCTGTCTCTCCTGCTCGATCAGGCCTGAGATATCAGGCCCCTTTATCAGTTTCATTGTACTCTCTATTTTAGAACCTATTGTCCGTAGTAAAATTTATTGATTTAAAAAAAAATCTGAAAATGACCAGCTAATTTCAAAGCAGGTTATTCTGGTTAATTTTCCATACACAAAAAATCAGCCTATGCCTTGAGGCTTGAAAATTCTTTTATAGTTGTTAGAAAAACAGATAATTACAATGAGAAGTATCTTCTCTCCCTCTCTCTTGGATAATATTCACCTTAGATTGCCTATCATTTTTTGCCCTTCATCCCATTCAGTGGAGAATTATGAAGTCTTGTTTCACTTATGTGTGATACTGTCACGGTCCGCCCAATCTGAGCGGGGGTCGTGATGGTTCGTTTGACCACAGGGTGCAAAAGACAACAGCAAGAGACTAAGATTTTGTTCAGCAATAAGCAGCAAAGTAGTTTATTGAGGGTAAATAGCTCCGTTTTGGGGGTATGGTAAGGGAGAGAGAGA
>VRYO01000406.1:1663717-1677144 GCA_009812075.1 Sialia sialis
ACCGACTCTTACAGATACTCAATGGAAATAGAATAATTAAATCTCCTTACTGAGCTGGAGAGACATCAGCAAAATAGAAATATCATAGCAAAAAGTTAGTTTCCTTCCAAATATCAAATGATCAGTAATGGAAGAGCTAAAGTCACCCATAAAAGCTAAATTCTGAAAAATTTTGTTGTCCTAAGCACCTACCAACCGGGGATAAATTATCATTTCCAGGAAATTCACATTTTTATCCCAAGTCCTTCAGAATGACGGCACAAACAGCAAGTGTAAATATTTGTGTTAGAAATTAGTTGTTACTGGAGATAGAAGTCTTATATTTAGGTTTTATTTAATTCTTATCTCAGTTATAAGATATTTTGAAAGGAATTGTGTTCTTGTAAAGTATCCATTGTCTGATTTCTGATGTAACATGTAGCTTTAAGAGGAATTTTGTGAGCCACAAGAATTCCTTTGATTTATATCGTGCTTGTTTGTGAGCAGGTAGGGGATCGTGGCTTTAGAATCCAAGGAAAAAAATAAATCTAAATAAAATACACTTTGTCAAAAAATAGGCAGGTTTGTTTACCCCTCATGTTTTATGGCATTTCTACATTTCCTTTTTTCTTTTTTTTCTTTAACAAACTGAAAATTCTTCTCCTGTAAGTGAACAATGTAGTGAATAAACCGAATGAAAAAGTTTCTGTGTGATGAGGGATGAATAGATTGCTCTTTATTCTTCTTGCCAAGTAGTTAATTACTACATTGGTACGGTTGGTCCTTAAGAGTTGTACTCTCACAGGCAGTCTGCTAGAAAACAGATGTTGTTTTTTTTTCATCTGAGAGAATAATAAGTTCTGAGGGAAAGATGAAAGTAGGAAGAAAATGTCTGGGTTCAAAAGTTCCTAGACTGTATGTCGTTCACCATAAACTGGTGGATGCATTTCTTTTAACTGGTGCTTGAAGAGAGGTAAATTAAAAGACCTTAAGTGTGCAGGAGTGAAAATGCTGCAGTGTTGCAACTTGAGAGCAGTTTTTCAGCAACCTCGGTGTTTCAAAATTGCAGTTTTTGATTAAAATATTGGCAGAACTACAACTTTAACTAGCTCCCAGTGGATATTCAGTGTCCTAAAATCGTATTAACTTCATAACAGCCTGCAGTTGAACAGAACACTATGGAATATGTGTCCTCCATAGAGTACTGAAAGAGAGATTGCAGGATAGTCATCAATGCTCAGATTTGAAAATAATAATGCTGCACATGTGCTCCTAGTATCTACATGTATATTCTGTATATTCTAGCTCAGTTATTGCCAACATGGATGTGTATATATATATATATATATATATATAATTTTATTTATTTATTAGGAGTTGCATGACTTCCAGAGGTGAGTTTCACCTAAGTATTGGCATATCTTCAATCTTTTTCATGTGTTTAAGGATTTTTCAACAAACTATCTCAGTGTCTTTCATATCATATAAAGAGATAAGGTCCAATTGGTACAGGACTGTGTAATGAATCAGGTCCATAAGATGATGAGCAGAAGGCTCTGCAGAAGGCTGGCACAGAGAATGAGATTACAGGCACAAAATCATACTCAAATCAGAGTATTGATATTTTCAAGCATAGACTGCAAATATGAAAAATCTTCCCTTACTTGTCTATTGACCGTTCTTGGCAAACTTACAGAGATTTTTGAGGACTCAGGAAACCCACTGGTTCTTCCTCAGCCTCTGGAAGCCCCTGCAGCACCTTTAATTTAAGGAACTGTAAGACTGGGCATTAAACATTGGGGAATATTGGACAACAGTAGACACATTTTTCGTGTTCTAACTTCCCTTAATATAAAGTGACTTGGTGGCAGCAGTTTTTTCCTTTTGGAATAAAATACAGGGATGACATGATTAGTGTTCTGAAGGAACAGTAGCATTTCTCTGAGTGAAGACAGTAACATTCTCCCCAGATATGACTTTAATAACCGTGGGTCAAATATTGCTTCTAATAAATGAAAACATTTTGTTCAGTTTAGCTCAGAATTGCTTATATCTCCATGTCCTGAGACTTGAGCAGGTTCCCCTTTCTGTATTTTTCCATCTCTTGTACAGAAAATCTAAATTATAGAGGCTTATCACTTCTTTTTTTTTACTTTCAGTCTGATCAAGATTTTATACTTCCTGTTTTTCATGTTACAGCTTCAACTGTTCACTGAAAACCACATGCATTATTCCAGAGTGCAAAATTCAATTTTCTCCTGTCTTGTACTTCTTCGGTGGTTCCTTTTAATTCTATTGGGGGGGAAAAAAAAGGAAAGGAAAAGAAGAGTAAAAGAATCTTCTGAAGTATTGCATTTGTCACTTGGAGTGACAAGTGAATAGAGAAACATAACCATAAGCACTCCACTTTATTTCAGCTTGTTAGTATAGAGAGTGATTTAGTGCATTGCACTGGAATGAAACTATATTTGTTGCAGGTCCTATTAATAAGCAATTACTATTGCATTTTTAGTCATCCTCATTGTTTGCCTTATGGAGGAATATTTAAATCACAAAAGAGTATTTGAAAAATCCAGTGGAAAAGTTTCAAATAACAATACTTTTGTTGAAAGAGGGAGTATTGCAATTTCAGTAAAACATTCGAATAGGAAGAACTTAAGGAGCATTTAAAAACAAAAAAAAGTTTATTTATATATTTAACATAAATCTTGGACTAAATATAAAAAGTTATATTCTAAATTACTGCAAATGACAAAAAATATTTACCCCAGGAGTAAATACTTAAACATTTTCTGAACTAGATATTTATCTTGAGACTCAAAACGGATTTCTAAAAAAATCCTATAAAATCCTTGCTTTTTGTTCTGACATTTTTACTTGTTGAATTTCTCATAGAATTTTTTTAAGCAATTATGGTTACATTTAGATCATCATGACCAATCCAGTTCTCTATCAAATCAAAGGTTATCTAAGTTACCCTTTTTGTGTCTTTTAAACAGTTCAATGGAATTTTCATACACAATATTTATGCATGGTACTTATTAAAAATGGGAAGAAAATACTTGACTAATATAAAACTCATAGAAATTCCTATTAAGTAGGACTTTGAAACAAATTGTTTTCCTATGTCAGGGCCTTACCTGATATTGCTGATCTCCTGCTTTGTAACACTAAATGCATCATTCATCTGTTTTTTCTTTTTTATTATTTAGCATTTAAAATATCTCCTTTTTTTCCCCCCACGCCTTGGCAAATATAATTGTTATTTTTTTTTTTATAAAGGACTGGGATTGAACACTTAAGAATTGTGGCTGACTTCCACAAGCATACATTTATTGGAATAGTTATAGGGTGACCAAGCCTTGCCATAACTTGGCAGTTCCATAATAAAATTATGCCCTGAGGTGTATGCCATTGCAGCTTCCTAGCTGAGTGGCTTGCATAAGCTCTATTTTTATTTCTTAGTCAGCATGAATCTTAAAGATTAGCAGCTCCTAAGACAAGGACTGAAATATGCTTTCTGTGTTAATGAAGTCTCCAAATCTCAGTATGGAAGAATGATTTCTTTGAAGTGTTGATAAATCTCCTTATATAGATCATTGCATAGAAGAAGAGGAATATCACTTAGGTATAAACCCAAAGTATTATGTCTGTAACAAAAAACAAACTAAAACAATGCTGTGATTGTACACTGCCAGTAGTACATTCAGCTTGGGTTTTGCAACACAGTAAGGAGGAGATCCTTCTCTTGCTCCTCTGGCCAAGAAATAGATTAATAACCCAGAGATAAAGTTAATGTCACTGCCCCATACAATTATTTTAGTACAGACATTGTAGAAATATTTCTAGCACAACTGGATGTTAGCAAGCAACAGTGCTGTGTCCTCAGCCATTTTATCATTCCATTTTCCTGCATTTAGACTGTTCTTATGAGGCTCAGAGCATTATACCTAAGTGTTTGTGTCATAACTTTTGTAGGTTTATTGAAATATTAGCAGTGTTTTCATGTAACTTCGTCTTTAGTATAAATTAACTTGAAACTAATATGACAGTAACACTAACAAAAATATGAATCCAATTTTATACTCCTGCCCTTCTGGTCATCTAGCTTCACTTTCTTTTAAGTAAGAAGAAAGGCTAAAGGAATTAAAGCACAAGGCTAATTAAAGCATCAAGCTAATCTTTCGTCCATTCTATTCATAAAGCCCATTTCACAGTCTTGAGCCTGACTACTGCTATTCTAGAACTACAGTCCTTTGAACTTAGATGGTAAAATATGTGTGAAATAGTGTAAAACAACATAAGCTAGTTGTACGATCAAGCTAGCAAGAAAAAGAAAAATTTCAAATAATTCTTCAATTTATGCATAAAGTAAACCATACTTCCTCAATGTATCTTCTGTTTGAATTCGGATGGCTTGGGAAAATCCCTTATGTCCCAGAACATTTTGTTTAGATACAAGGGGCAGTTATTCAACCTTCTGTTCTTTCTCATTATTCTTAATGTTTGCCCAACACAAGCCTTACTGCTTTCAGAGCTCCTTCCACTTCTAAAGGTTATGCAAACACAAGCTCCCCTGTCTGCTACACAGCTTTAACATCTCCAGTTGCACATGCAGTAAAATAGAATGCAGCAGCAGTGTTTGCTGCAGCTAAACTAAATGTATCTGTGTATTCTGTAAGAAATTAAGTCACCTGGTCTCAAATGCCTCATTGTCCATACAACCCTACTCTCTTAGCTGCTCATGTACACCAGACACACAAGTTATTGGCAATGGACTCTGACTCATTCCATCTCCAAAGCATGGCTGTTGTTTGAAAGATGACTAGCTGCTTTCTTCCAAAGCTACACCTGCAACTAGTCTAATAATAAATTTATTAATAAAGGCAAACCCAGAGATGTAAACTGATTTGATCCTAGAAAGGTAAATGAAAGGTAGGATTAGAATTTGTGCTCCTGCTTCCTAGTACTGTAGCATTCTTCTAGAAAATAATGCCTTTTACATTCACAATTAATAGAAAACTTGATTGATTAGCAGATCAGAAAAGTGTATCTTAAGATTCTACTCATATTGTGAAAGTACTGTTCTTAGGCACTTTTCCTCACTTTTCAAGTCCTCTAATCTGGAGTTTGTTATGTGATTTGAATACTGCTGCTATTTCAAACACCCCCTCCTACCTACACACCAGTTATTGTGATTAATAAGAATGGTTTGAGTATTTAGTGTTGTAAAATTCTTCATAAAACTTACACATAGAAGTAATTTGATTATAGTTCTGTTTGCGTTTTCTGGGGAAAAGAGTACCATGATCAGATATAACTTCCATTTCATTTACAACTTCACCATCTGGAGTGAAAGACTCAGATTATAGATATTTTAGAAATCTTCAATCTAAATTATTCTCTTGGCCCAAATGAGTGCTAGAACTTCATCAAAGGCCATATTTTCTTTTATCTCAATCCCCTCTTACCTCAAATCTCTTTTAAGCAGGCTATGAGTTATTAAGAGCACAGTTTAAAAGTCTGTTGTGTTATAAAGGGACCCAAAAGCATTGGTTACAGAGCACGTCTCTGAAACCTCAAAATACTTATACCTCTGTAAATTATATCCTACAAGGAGACAGTTGCACATTTATCATTCCATGTATCAATACAGGCTGCAGAATAATGGATTGAGAGAAGCCCTGCCTAGAAGGACTTGGGGGTGCTGGTGGATGACAGGCTGGACATGACCCAATCATGCTCAGCTCAAAAAGCCAAATGTGTTCTGGGCTGCCTCCAAAGCAGTGTGGGCAGCAGGGTGAGGGAGGGGATTCTACACCTACATTCCACTGTCGTTCAAACACATTGAAGCTCTCTGTCCAGATGGTTTAGGGGAGAGTTATGAAGATGGTCACAGGACTGGGGCACCTCTCCTATGAGAAAAAAACAGAGAGTTGGGACTGTTCAGGCTGGAGATGAGAAGGCTCTGAGGTGATCTGACAAACTTTCAGTAGCTAAAGGGAGCTTACAAGAGAGATGGAGAGGGACTTTTTACAAGGATATGTAGTGACAGGACAAAGGGGAATGATTTTAAAGTGAGCTAATGGTTTTAAAGTGAGGGTTCATTTAAATTGAATGTTAGGAAGAAACACCTCTTTACTGTGAGGGTGTTGAAGCACTAGAGCATGTTGTCCAGAGCTGTGGGTGCCCCAGCCATGGCAATGTTCCACATCAGCTTGTACGGGACTCTGAGACACCAACTCTAGTGGAAGGTGTCCTTCACTGTGGTGAGGGAATTGGAACTAGATGGTCCTTAAAATCCCTTCCAACCCAAGTAATTTTATGATTCTATAAGATGCACTTTGAACTGTGTTTTCCGGGGAAGAGCTTTCTATGCAATAATGCAAAGCAATAGCAATTAGTACAGAAATGTTGGGGCTGCTGCAGAGACTGCCTCTAAGCACACCTCCAACTGGGGAGATTGGGCTGTTTTGAGTGGTATTAAAAAACTAATTTTTGGGGAGAAAAGGAAGTAGCCACCAACAGACATGCTTCCTACAATAGCCTTAAATTATTCACCTAACAATATGAATGGTGCATGGCATTTTTGTCAGTGCGAACAGCTGCTCCCCTCAGATTATTTTACTTTTACTGAATCATCTGTAACAAACACTCTGCTCAGGAGAGCCTGCGGGTAACTCGGCACTTTTCATTTACAAAAGTAATCCATGTCTCTTGTCACATTCGACTTTGCTAGAATGTGGCAGGAGTTTGCAAAAGTCACCCAGACTTCAAGGGAAAACAACTTCCACTGAATACTCCTTGGCTGGAAACATTAAATATTTATACTCTTGAAACAGGCAATTGGATCATTCAGTCACTTTATATATACCTCATTGTGTAAGCATTCCTCTGCAGGCTTCTTTCTCTGTTAAATATAGTTATACGGTACATAATTGCCAAGAGTAAAAAGGGTTGCAGATGCTATTTTTGGTAGCATGGATGATGAGCACAGCATTTATGAAGGAAGAATTATTATGGAGTTAAAACTTATGCATTTCTATGAAAGCTTAGCTTCTTCCTTGGGAGTTTTGGAACAAGTCCAATCTTAGAAAGTTCTCATGGGTTTTCTTGAGCTGTGCAAGCTGGAAAGAGCTTTTAGCTAAGTTGCTGATACTTAAAATAACTAAAGGGCAGTTTTAAACATTTGCTACTGAAAGCAATAAATCACTGATCAGCACAAGCTGTGTTAACTCTGCCGTCAGGACAGGTGTCTGCTGGACTCCCTGAGGCAGTCAGCAAATGCAAACTAAAGTGCAAACTACAGTAATTTTTTTGTGCCAGCTCTCCCATTTCTGAGATGACTACTAGAAGGTCTTCATACTACTGCTGTTGCAAACTGACCTGACCAAACCTGTGTGATTGAGTTCATCCACCTTGGCTCTACATGGAAACCTGTGAGACATCTACACACAAGAAAACATTCTGCTGATAATGGTGTGAACCTGTGTGCTCACACACAACCTGTCTGGGGTTCATACTTGTAATGGCCAGAAGGTTTTCTATATGTTCTTTTACAATGAGAATTATACTAGATCTAGCTTCCAGAGATGAATTTTTCATTAATTAAAAAAACCCCAAAAAATCAAACCCAAAACAAAAACAAAAACAAAAACAAAAACAAACAAATAAAAAAGTAATTTGTTTATAACCATGTAAAGAAGTTGCTCATGTAAATAGTAAATTTTGGCCTAAACAAATGATATTGAAAGAACTGAGTCAATACATTCTCCCAGTGATTATATTGGAATGGAATGCTTATGCTCTTAAGTGTTTTCATCTTAGTTCATACACTTTTTTGTTCAGATTACTTGTAGGATTTCAATATACATTTCCAAATAGTAGTTTCCTATGGAGTGCAATTTTTTGTACGAGATGAAAAAATTAAAGCCATCCTTATATATTTGCTCATGCATTCCCCATTAATAGTCACTGATAACTCATCTGATAGTGTACCAAGTCTTTATGACTTATTTCTGTGCTTTGACCTTCATGTATTCATCTGTGCATCTTTATAGATACAAAAATGAATAAATACATCTGCCTTAAATGTATCTACTTAATATACTGCCGAATTTTAATGGTTTGTAAATAAACCCTGTAATATGTTTTTGTCCGAAAACCTCACCTATACTTGGGTTACTCATATTTCTTTTATAAACCTGAAATGCTTTTCCAGCTTCCTGCATCTTATACCTCTGCAAGGCATGTGTCATAACCTGCTGTGTAACAATCTTATTCAGTGTTTTGCACTCAATTTCTTCAAGTCCAATACTACTAAATCTGGTAAAAGACAGTAGTGAACCAGCTTCACAGTCTCCGACATTTAAAGCCACCAGGTCGATTCTGTGTGAAAATACCTTTCTTTTAGCAATCTTCCTCAACAGTACTTCTTTTTTCTCCTCCTGGCATAGTATATTCTATCCCTAAATTGCTCAGATTCAGCCTATCATAGCATTCAAGCGTCCAAACATGAAAACTCCCCATCATTCAATATCTGGTGATCCATCAGGATTTGGCATGTTTATTCTTCTTTATAAGAGTGATTTTGTGTGATATTTAAGGGCTTGCCAAATGAATTAAGTAATTTTCTTTCTGTTCTCTATAATTAGAGTTGCACTTTCTAAAGAATCTCAGTTTTACAATCGAATAAGAATAAGAATAAGAATAATTTCAACAACTTAAAAATGTATTTGGATTTTTAAATAAAAGATAACTTCCAAAGACTTCAGAAATCTGTAGTATTAATAATAATTTATTGCAAATAGATAATACAGCGTGTGTCAAGTTACACAAGACACCTGGAACTGATTAAGCCCATGACATGAAGTCCTAAAGTAAGTGCAGACATAGTATTTATGTGTTTTAAAGGCAAATAATAAAGAAGTTTATTTTGCAAAGAGACTTGCTCAAATAGGGGAAAGGAAAAAACAGGAATGGTTTATAGGAACTTAGTTTTATCACCTGTTTTGCTAATTTTTGCATGACTGACAGCTGTTGATCAGTAGATGATAGGTGAAGCCATCCCAGTAAGAGCAAGCAATGCTGGAGTTAATATGGAAGGGAAAATTAAATGGGAACTGAGTAACTTTAGAGATATGACGGTCTGTTAATAAGCATTTTACATTTTTTCTGCCTTTGAAAAAATTATCAACTGTTTCCTCAGGTCCCCTTTAAATTTAAAGCACTTATGAAACTATAAGATGTCTCAATATGAAAAATAATTATGTGATTGGTTTCATGATCTATAAAAATAAATAAATTTAATAATGCATTTCATGCCTGTAATTATCTACTTCATGTAACCTCAAGGAATTATTTTTAAGGACTTTGGTGTGCAGTGGAAACAGAATGTGGAAGAGTTTTATATGTATTTCAGTAATGTTTGAGGAAGGCCCACCATAAGGAAATGGGCTTTCAGTTTCTTAATGCTTTTTCTGTGCCATTGAATTTTTATCATTTCAGTTGCTTTTTTGAAAATATGCAAATAACCAAAAAGAAAAACTAGAGAAAATTGCCTGAATCAAAGGTACCTTTGTTTGAGGCCTTTCTGTGTTCTGTGCATGTGTGTGTGTTCATATTGTATATAAAACCAGGCTCTTGCTATTATACTTCCCCAGCTCAATCACAGCGGGCAAAAGACCTTGTGTGCTTATTTTTCTTCTGCTTGAAATACTGCTTGATCAAATGCAGCATTTCATTTCCAGTCTAACAGATGACAGAATAAATTCCAGAATGCAGTTCTGCAGATGTCAGAAAGGTCAAGGAAGACAGATAGATACAGGTTTGCTCATGTTTTAATTTTCTGAAATAAAAGAAAAAATTATGTAGAAAATCAAATTACTTTTTAAATCTTTTTCTTTGCAGTATTTGAATTTTATAAACTTATTAAATAAATATTACAGTAATTTCACACTCATAAGCCGCACCAGGTGATAAGCCACACTTCTGGGTGGACGGGGAGACCATGGAATTTGTTCATAAACAAGCCCCACCGGCTGATTAGCCGCACTTTTTTTTTTAAGCGAAGATCCATGTGCAACGAAGTAATGAGTTAGTAACCAAATCGCGCAATCATGGGGTTTGCTATCAGGTGCACAATTTGCAAACAGTTTTCACAGACCGGAGAAGCCTTTGAACGCAGCCCCAGGCGCCCTCCCCGTACCGCGGGCCCCGGCACTCCCGCCCCCGGTGCTGCTTGTCATGGCTCCCCGCGCCGCTTAAAAGTGGCGGCTCAGCAGGCTGACTGTGCAATGGTGGCAAAAAGCGGTGCTCAAAAGCGGCGGCAAAAAGCAGCGGCTTCACTCAAAGCTGGCGAAAAGCAGTGGCAAAAAGCGTGAAGCCAGAAAAAAGTGGCGGCAAATAGCAGTGGCTTTGTGCAAAGCCATCAAAAAGCGGCAGTAAAAAGCAGCGGCAAAAAGCATGAAGCCAGCAGAAAGCGGCGGCAAAGCAGCTCGGCTTCGCGTGAAGGTGGCAAAGCGGTGGCTCCATCCCTGTTCAGCTCGCACTTCTAGGTTGGCATTTCGCCGGAATTTGTCCATAAATAAGCCACACCGGGTGATTAGTTGCACTTCCGGGATCAGCTCGATTCTACAGTGAAATAGGTGCGGCTTATCAGTGTGAAATTACTGTATCTTTAAATTTATTCAGTGTTTTTCTCCTATTTATTACCATTTTTTTTAAGGAATTTTACTACTTGGTCTGTGTTAACGGATCTCTAGGAACTATGGAAATCCTTCATAGGTTGATCAAATAGTTAAAAGTCTTTAGGTTTCCACCTACCAGCACATTTCAGGATTTTATAAGAATAAGTAAAGTTTTGTTTATATTGAAGGGGTATAAAGACCTAACTAATTTATCAAATACATACAGAGTAATCAACTTTTCTAGTTTTTTGACCTACTATATTTTTTAAAAAAAGGGTTTGCTCCAAAGTCTTTATATGACTTTACAATATTGAAATGATTTCCAAAGTTCTGATGTTGAATACTGAGTTAAAACTCCATTTCTGTTTATTTAATTTTGCTTTTTTCACTTGATTGGACTGCCATAGAAAAAGAAGAAATTTTTAGCTTCTGTCTATATTTTTTCTTGAATTCACACTGCTAAAAATATTAGGAAATAGAATGCAATTTTGGTGTCAACACCTTAAGATCATCACTTTCATGATCTTGTTAAAATTAATTTAAGAAATCAATGTGGGATTTTCCCTCCTGTTTGCCGAAACTTTGGATCACTAAAATTTTCCAAGTGTACAGTAATTTCACACTGATAAGCTGCATCTATTTCAATGAAGAATCGAGCCGATCCTGGAAGTGCAGCTAATCACCAGGTGCAGCTTATTTATAGACAAATTCTGGTGAAATGCCAACCCAGAAGTACGAGCTGGGGGGGTGGGAGCTGCCATGGAGCCACGGCTGGGCGGGCGGGGGGCAGGTGGGGAGCTGCCGCGGAGCCGCTGCCGGGTGGGCAGCAAGCCGGAGCCACTGGCAAGCGGGCAGTGAGCCACTGCCAGTTTCACGCAGCGAGGCAGCGAGCCACTGGTTTTGCGTGGCGAGCTGCTGCTTTCAAGCGACGCAGGGAGCTGCGCCGCTGTTGAGCAAGCGAGGAGCCGCAGCAGCCAGCACTGGGAGCAGGAGTGCCGGGGCCCACGGTACGGGGAGGGTGCCAGGGGCTGCGTTTCAAGGCTTCCCAGTCTGTGAAAACTGTTTGCAAATTGCACCTGATAGCAAATCCTTCAATCACGCCATTCGGTTACTAACTCATTACTTTGTTGCACATGGATCCTCGTTTTTTAGAAAAAAGTGCAGCTTATCACCAGGTGCGGCTTATTTGTGGACAAATTCTGTGGTCTTCCCGTCTACCCGGAAGTGCGGCTTATCACCTGGTGTGGCTTATGAGTGGGAAATTACTGTACTTTTTGATCAGAGTTACAGCTGGATTATTGTAAAGGAAAAATGGCTGACTTCTAGGTTTTCTTTCATTTAGTCTTCTTGGTGGGCAGGGCCTTCGTTCTAGTTCTTGGACATCAGAAATAAAAGCAGTTTTTTGTTTTGTAATACATGCTTTGATACATGGAAAAAGTTGTAATTTTCAAAAAGTAAATATTTGTATCTGATTAATAAAAGCTTATTAGTCTTGTAAAGTTTTAATGTGGGAAAGACTAGAGTAAGAACACAGGACAAAATAGCTGGATTGAAATAGTGAAAAAGTAATTGAAAATTAATTAAATTAAATGCCTGAGATATGTTTGGGAACCTTAACAAATCTGTAGACTTGAAGTATTGATTTAGAAAACATAAATAAGAAGCTTTGTCTAAGTAATAGTCATTGATCTTTCACTGCTACCTGGTATAAAATTTATGTTAAATTCATTGGGGTTTTGGGTTTTTTTAAGTGGAAAGGATAATATTCATGTTTCGTCTAGATCTGAGAAAAGGCAGCTCTTCACTGGAGCATTTTCTTGGTTTTAGGTTGTCTGAAATCAGACTTACTTAATTTTGCATGCTGATGTGCTGACCAGAGTCAGCATTTTAGATTTTGCAAGCCAGGTACAAAAGGTGCCTTAAAAAGGTTATTGTTTTTTGAGTGAAAGCACCTGACTGCTCTTTCACTCAGAATTGGAATTTGAAACCAGGTAGAAATGCTCTGCTGCTACTTGGGGATGATTATTAGAAATTGAACAACTTCAATTTCTGTGAGCTGTAGGGGGAACAATGATAAAACATACAAAGTTGGTACATTTGAAATACGATAAGACCACCTAGATGGAAGTAACTTAATTGACTTTTCAGTCTTTCTTAGAATTCTTTGGGGGAAAAAAGTGGAAGAAATCCTCCTGTTCAGTGCTCACTTTTTATTTTGTGGGTTTATGGTGGTTTGTTTGTTTGGTGTCAAAGTAAGGGCATGGTCTTCTAAATTTCTATGGATGCAGATGTGTTTCCTAAACAGAGAATATTCTTGTTCTGCAAAAGAAAATAGGAGTTTATTTTAAAAGTAAAAATCACATAGATCTACAGTTTGTTTCACAAAAATTAGGAAAAATATGACCCATACAAGCAAGCTCTTTTTTCTTTCCTTAAGGGTGTATTATCTTGTTAATATAGGCATCACTTTTGGTTTTGTTCTTATGGGGAAGAGGGAAGAGCAAAAAATACAATGGTCCCCTTTAGCTTGTGCTGCAACTTCTGTAATTTCAAATCTTCTCACAGCTAAGGCATATGAATTTATGTACAGTAATTTCATGTGTATAAGATGCACCCTTTTGACTAAAATTTTGGTCCAAACCTGGAAGTGCGCCTTATACTCCGGAGTGCCTTATATACGGATGAAGTTCAGAAATTTGCCAACCCGGAAGTGCAAGCTGCAAGCCAAACTGTATGGGGCCGCGAGGCTTGGTGGGGGGG